>JASPKZ010009864.1:0-44049 GCA_030220185.1 Diploptera punctata
GTAATTGTAACAGAGTCTTGAGGTTTGGGGCTTCGAAGGCGGGGTACAGCTGCCCGGATGATGTGATGGGTGGTTGATGATGACTTATGATGGTCATGTGTGGTCGGAGACGTTTTCCACTTTGTAAGCCATACCGTCCTAAAACGTTCTTTTTCCTAGAGTTGGTGTATGTAACATACTTCTGAGGTTGGGGAGCCCGAAAGACGTGGTTACAGCTGCTCCGTTGATGTGATGGGTGATGATGATGACTATGATGGTCATGTGATATCCGGAGAATGTTTCTCACATTTTGTAAGCAATACCGTCCTAAAACGTTCTTTTTCCTAGCAGTGGTGTAATTGTAACATACTTCTGAGGTTGGGGAGCCCGAAAGACGTGGTTACAGCTGCTCCGTTGATGTGATGGGTGATGATGATGACTATGATGGTCATGTGATGTCCGGAGAGAATTGTTTCTCACATTTTGTAAGCAATAACCGTCCTAAAACGTTGTTTTTGCTAGCACTGGAGTAATTGTAACATACTTCTGAGGTTGGGGCTCCCGAAAGACGGTGTTACAGCTGCTCCGTTGATGTGATGGGTGATGATGATGACTATGATGGTCATGTGATGTCCGGAGACATTTTCTCACATTTTGTAAGCAATACCGTCCTAAAACGTTCTTTTTCCTAGCACTGGTGAAATTGTAACATACTTCTGAAGTTGGGGCGCCCGAAATACGGGGTTACAGCTGCCCCGTTGATGTGATGTGTGATGATGATGACTATGATGGTCAAGTGATGTCCGGAGAAAGTTTCTCACATTTTGTAAGTAATACCGTCCTAAAACGTTGTTTTTCCTAGCACTGGTGTAACTGTAACATACTTCGGAGGATGAGGCGCCCGAACGGCGGGGTTACAGCTGCCCCGATGTTGTAATGGATGACGTTGATGACTATGATGATAATGTGATGTCAGGAGACAGCTTCTCACATTTTGTAAGTAATACCGTCCTAAAACGTTGTTTTTTCTAGCACTAATGTAATTGTAACACACTTCTGAGGTCGGGGAGCTCGAAAGGCGGGGTTACAGCTGCCCGCATGATGTGATGGGTGGTGATGATGACTATGATGATCATGTGATGTCCAAAGACAGTTTCTCACATTTTGTAAGTAATACCGTCCTAAAACATTGTTTTTCCTAGCACTGGTGTAATTGTAACATTCGTCTGAGGTTGGGGCTCCCGATAGGCAGGGTTACAGCTGCCCCGATGATGTGATGTGTGACGTTGATGACCATGATGATAATGTGATGTCAGGAGACAGCTTCTCACATTTTGTAAGTAATACCGTCCTAAAACATTGTTTTTTCTAGCACTAATGTAATTGTAACATACTTCTGAGGTCGGGGCTCTCGAAAGGCGGGGTTACAGCTGCCGGATGATGTGATGGGTGGTGATGATGACTATGATGATTATGTGATGTCCAAAGACAGTTTCTCACATTTTGTAAGTAATACCGTCCTAAAACGTTGTTTTTCCTAGCACTGATGTAATTGTAACATACGTCTGAGTTTGGGCTCCCGATAGGCAGGGTTTCAGCTGCCCCAATGATGTGGTGGGTGATGATGATGAGTATGATGGTCATGTGATGTCCGGAGAAAGTTTCTCACATTTTGTAAGTAATACCGTCCTAAAACGTTGTTTTCCCTAGCACGGGTGTAATTTTAACATACTTCTGAGGTTAGGGCTCCCGAATGGCGGGGTTTCGGCTGCCCCGATGATGTGATGTGTGACGATGATGACTATGATGATAATGTGATGTCAGGAGACAGCTTCTCACATTTTGTAAGTAATACCGTCCTAAAACGTGTTTTTTCCTAGCACTGGTGTAATTGTAACATACGTCTGAGGTTGGGGCTCCCGATAGGCAGGGTTTCAGCTGCCCCAATGATGTGGTGGGTGATGATGATGAGTATGATGGTCATGTGATGTCCGGAGAGAGTTTCTCACATTTTGTAAGTAATATCGTCCTAAAACGTTGTTTTCCCTAGCACGGGTGTAATTTTAACATACTTCTGAGGTTAGGGCGCCCGAAAGGCGGGGTTTCGGCTTCCCCGATGATGTGATGTGTGACGATGATGACTATGATGATAATGTGTTGTCAGGAGACAGTTTCTCACATTTTGTAAGTAATATCGTCCTAAAACGTTGTTTTTTCTAGCACTAATGTAATTGTAACATACTTCTGAGGTCGGGGCGCTCGAAAGGCGGGGTTTCGGCTGCCCCGATAATGTGATGTGTGACGTTGATGACTATGATGATAATGTGATGTCAGGAGACAGCTTCTCACATTTTGTAAGTAATACCGTCCTAAAACGTTGTTTTTCCTAGCACTGATATAATTGTAACATACGTCTGAGGTTGGGGCTCCCGATAGGCAGGGTTTCAGCTGCCCCAATGATGTGATGGGTGATGATGATGAGTATGATGGTCATGTGATGTCCGGAGAGAGTTTCTCACATTTTGTAAGTAATATCGTCCTAAAACGTTGTTTTCCCTAGCACGGGTGTAATTGTAACATACTTCTGAGGTTACGGCGCCCGAAAGGCGGGGTTTCGGCTGCCCCGATGATGTGATGTGTGACGATGATGACTATGATGATAATGTGATGTCAGGAGACAGCTTCTCACATTTTGTAAGTAATACCGTCCTAAAATGTTGTTTTTCCTAGCACTCGTGTAATTTTAACATACTTCTGAGGTTAGGGCGCCCGAAAGGTGGGGTTTCGTCTGCCCCGATGATGTGACGTGTGACGATGATGACTATGATGATAATGTGATATCAGGGACAGCTTCTCACATTTTGTAAGTAATACCGTCCTAAAACGTTGTTTTTCCTAGCATTGGTATAATTGTAACATACTTCTGAGGATGTGGCGCCCGAAAGGCGGGGTTACAGGTGCCCCGATGATGTGATGGGTGACGATGATGACTATGATGGTCATGTGATATCCGGAGACAATTTCTCACATTTTGTAAGTAACACCGTCCTAAAATGTTCTTTTTCCTAGCACTGGTGTAATTGTAACATACGTCTGAGGTTGGGGCTCCGAAAGACGGGGTTACAGCTGCCCCGTTGATGTGATGTGTGATGATGATGACTATGATGGTCATGTGATGTCCGGAGACAGTTTCTCACATTTTGTAAGCAATACCGTCCTTAAACGTTCTTTTTCCTAGCAGTGGTGTAATTGTAACATACTTCTGAGGTTGGGGAACCCGAAAGACGTGGTTACAGCTGCTCCGTTGATGTGATGGGTGATGATGATGACTATGATGGTCATGTGATATCCGGAGAATGTTTCTCACATTTTGTAAGCAATACCGTCCTAAAACGTTCTTTTTCCTAGCAGTGGTGTAATTGTAACATACTTCTGAGGTTGGGGAGCCCGAAAGACGTGGTTACAGCTGCTCCGTTGATGTGATGGGTGATGATGATGACTATGATGGTCATGTGATATCCGGAGAATGTTTCTCACATTTTGTAAGCAATACCGACCTAAAACGTTGTTTTTCCTAGCACTGGAGTAATTGTAACATACTTCTGAGGTTGGGGCTCCCGAAAGACGGGGTTACAGCTGCTCCGTTGATGTGATGGGTGATGATGATGACTATGATGGTCATGTGATTACCGTAGTACATTTTATCACCATTTGTAAGCAATAACCGTCCTTAACACTTTCTTTTCCCTACAGCTCTGGTGAAATTGTAACATACTTCTGAAGTTGGGGCGCCCAAAATACGGGGTTACAGCTGCCCCGTTGATGTGATGTGTGATGATGATGACTATGATGGTCAAGTGATGTCCGGAGAAAGTTTCTCACATTTTGTAAGTAATACCGTCCTAAAACGTTGTTTTTCCTAGCACTGGTGTAATTGTAACATACTTCGGAGGATGAGGCGCCCGAAAGGCGGGGTTACAGCTGCCCCGATGTTGTAATGGATGACCTTGATGACTATGATGATAATGTGATGTCAGGAGACAGCTTCTCACATTTTGTAAGTAATACCGTCCTAAAACGTTGTTTTTTCTAGCACTAATGTAATTGTAACACACTTCTGAGGTCGGGGAGCTCGAAAGGCGGGGTTACAGCTGCCCGCATGATGTGATGGGTGGTGATGATGACTATGATGATCATGTGATGTCCAAAGACAGTTTCTCACATTTTGTAAGTAATACCGTCCTAAAACATTGTTTTTCCTAGCACTGGTGTAATTGTAACATTCGTCTGAGGTTGGGGCTCCCGATAGGCAGGGTTACAGCTGCCCCGATGATGTGATGTGTGACGTTGATGACCATGATGATAATGTGATGTCAGGAGACAGCTTCTCACATTTTGTAAGTAATACCGTCCTAAAACGTTGTTTTTTCTAGCACTAATGTAATTGTAACATACTTCTGAGGTCGGGGCTCTCGAAAGGCGGGGTTACAGCTGCCCGGATGATGTGATGGGTGGTGATGATGACTATGATGATCATGTGATGTCCAAAGACAGTTTCTCACATTTTGTAAGTAATACCGTCCTAAAACGTTGTTTTTCCTAGCACTGATGTAATTGTAACATACGTCTGAGGTTGGGGCTCCCGATAGGCAGGGTTTCAGCTGCCCCAATGATGTGGTGGGTGATGATGATGAGTATGATGGTCATGTGATGTCCGGAGAAAGTTTCTCACATTTTGTAAGTAATACCGTCCTAAAACGTTGTTTTCCCTAGCACGGGTGTAATTTTAACATACTTCTGAGGTTAGGGCGCCCGAATGGCGGGGTTTCGGCTGCCCCGATGATGTGATGTGTGACGATGATGACTATGATGATAATGTGATGTCAGGAGACAGCTTCTCACATTTTGTAAGTAATACCGTCCTAAAACGTTGTTTTTCCTAGCACTGATGTAATTGTAACATACGTCTGAGGTTGGGGCTCCCGATAGGCAGGGTTTCAGCTGCCCCAATGATGTGGTGGGTGATGATGATGAGTATGATGGTCATGTGATGTCCGGAGAGAGTTTCTCACATTTTGTAAGTAATATCGTCCTAAAACGTTGTTTTCCCTAGCACGGGTGTAATTTTAACATACTTCTGAGGTTAGGGTGCCCGAAAGGCGGGTTTTCGGCTTCCCCGATGATGTGATGTGTGACGATGATGACTATGATGATAATGTGTTGTCAGGAGACAGTTTCTCACATTTTGTAAGTAATATCGTCCTAAAACGTTGTTTTTTCTAGCACTAATGTAATTGTAACATACTTCTGAGGTCGGGGCGCTCGAAAGGCGGGGTTTCGGCTGCCCCGATGATGTGATGTGTGACGTTGATGACTATGATGATAATGTGATGTCAGGAGACAGCTTCTCACATTTTGTAAGTAATACCGTCCTAAAACGTTGTTTTTCCTAGCACTGATATAATTGTAACATACGTCTGAGGTTGGGGCTCCCGATAGGCAGGGTTTCAGCTGCCCCAATGATGTGGTGGGTGATGATGATGAGTATGATGGTCATGTGATGTCCGGAGAGAGTTTCTCACATTTTGTAAGTAATATCGTCCTAAAACGTTGTTTTCCCTAGCACGGGTGTAATTTTAACCTACTTCTGAGGTTAGGGCGCCCGAAAGGCGGGGTTTCGGCTGCCCCGATGATGTGATGTGTGACGATGATGACTATGATGATAATGTGATGTCAGGAGACAGCTTCTCACATTTTGTAAGTAATACCGTCCTAAAATGTTGTTTTTCCTAGCACTCGTGTAATTTTAACATACTTCTGAGGTTAGGGCGCCCGAAAGGCGGGGTTTCGTTTGCCCCGATGATGTGATGTGTGACGAAGATGACTATGATGATAATGTGATATCAGGAGACAGCTTCTCACATTTTGTAAGTAATACCGTCCTAAAACGTTGTTTTTCCTAGCATTGGTATAATTGTAACATACTTCTGAGGATGAGGCGCCCGAAAGGCGGGGTTACAGGTGCCCCGATGATGTGATGGGTGACGATGATGACTATGATGGTCATGTGATATCCGGAGACAATTTCTCACATTTTGTAAGTAACACCGTCCTAAAATGTTCTTTTCCTAGCACTGGTGTAATTGTAACATACGTCTGAGGTTGGGGCTTCCGAAAGGCGGGGTTACAGCTGCTCGGATGATGTGATGGGTGGTGATGATGACTATGAAGATCATGTGATGTCCAAAGACAGTTTCTCACATTTTGTAAGTAATACCGTCCTAAAACGTTGTTTTTCCTAGCACTGATGTAATTGTAACATACGTCTGAGGTTGGGGCTCCCGATAGGCAGGGTTTCAGCTGCCCCAATGATGTGGTGGGTAATGATGATGAGTATGATGGTCATGTGATGTCCGGAGAGAGTTTCTCACATTTTGTAAGTAATATCGTCCTAAAACGTTGTTTTCCCTAGCACGGGTGAAATTTTAACATACTTCTGAGGTTAGGGCGCCCGAAAGGCGGGGTTTCGGCTGCCCCGATGATGTGATGTTTGACGATGATGACTATGATGATAATGTGATGTCAGGAGACAGCTTCTCACATTTTGTAAGTAATACCGTCCTAAAATGTTGTTTTTCCTAGCACTCGTGTAATTTTAACATACTTCTGAGGTTAGGGCGCCCGAAAGGCGGGGTTTCGTCTGCCCCGATGATGTGATGTGTGACGATGATGACTATGATGATAATGTGATATCAGGAGACAGCTTCTCACATTTTGTAAGTAATACCGTCCTAAAACGTTGTTTTTCCTAGCACTGGTATAATTGTTACATACTTCTGAGGATGAGGCGCCCGAAAGGCGGGGTTACAGCTGCCCGGATGATGTGATGGGTGGTGATGATGACAATGATGGTCATGTGATGTCCGGAGACAGTTTCTCATATTTTGTAAGCAATACCGTCCTAAAACGTTCTTTTTCCTAGCACTGGTGTAATTTTAACTTACTTCTGAGGTTGGGGCGACCGAAAGGCAGGATTACAGCTGCCCCGATGAACTGATGGGTGATGGTGATGACTATGATGGTCATGTGATATCCGGAGACAGTTTCTCACATTTTGTAAGCAATACCGTCCTAAAACGTTCTTTTTCCTAGCACTAGTGTAATTGTAACATACTTCTGAGGTTGGGGGTCCCGAAAGACGGGGTTACAGCTGCCCCGATGATGTGTTGGGTGATGATGATGACTGTGATGGTCATGTGATGTCCGGAGACAGTTTCTCACGTTTTGTGAGCAATACCTTCCTAAAACGTTCTTTTTCCTAGCACTGGTGTAATTGTAACTTACTTCTGAGATTGGGGCGCCCGAAAGACTGGGTTACAGCTGCTCCGTTGATGTGATGGGTGATGATGATGACTATGTTGGTCATGTGATGTCCGGAGAAAGTTTCTCACATTTTGTAAGCAATACCGTCCTAATACTTTGTTTTTCCTAGCATTGGTGCAATTGTAACATACGTCTGAGTTTGGGGCGCATGAAAGGCGGGGTTACGGCTGCCCCGATGATGTGATGGGTGATGATGATGACTATGATAGTCATGTGTTATCCGGAGACAGTTTCTCACATTTGGTTTTCCTTTTTTTCATAAACTCCAAATTTACTATTGGTTAAAAGTATCCATTTTATTAATATATGTTTTTCTTTGATGCTTTTCTATATATTTATTTTTTTAGTACACACCGCTTTTTGACCTCAGATTTCAAACTATATATTTTTATGTTATTAATTTAGATATTGCAACATCATCTTTCAGGAATAATTTAACGTAAATTAAAATAAAGTAGTCACATTTTCAAAAAAATTAAACATATGCTAAGGAATTGTAATGAAAAAGCTATGGTTTAAAGGCATAAACGTATTTCCCGCTCAATCTTGGGGAAACGCCAAGAATCCAAATTATCTCTCTGTTAGTTGCATTAAAAGTAATAAAGATAGTTATGATGGTTCCATGATCATCGTAAAGGAAAGCACAGCATCACACAACATAAATAACACATAAGCCCATCCACATATAAGCTAAAGAGAGGAGCAGTTTAATTAAATACAAACCTAACAAACAGATCACTAGGGATTGTATAACGTTGATATTAGTGGACATGATTGAATGTTTCAAAACCAAAAGTAGCTTATCTATTGGCAGGCTTCCATTATAGGAAAAACCTTGGGCTAGAAACCAAAGAAGTTGTCTGAGGAAGAGGACGTCAACCAGCACCAATTGGGAAGAGAACGTTTGGTTTTTTAAAGGAACAGATGTTGTAACTGAGATCTATTGGTAGGAGGAACAGCTTAGCCGCAAAGAAGGTAACCTGCTTCGGAAGAAACGTCAAAAGAAATCCTAGACCTCTAATTTAGGAGTTGAGAGTTAGTTCGTCTCCATACATATGCGATATCCAAGCTAAATAATATCTAAATATTAATGTTTACATTACCTTTGTTTTTCAGGGTTCGACAATTCAGTAAGATCTAATTTTAATATAGTTCAAGTATACTTGGGGCTCAAGAAACAAGATGAATCATTAATCGGAATATTCAAAGAAGAATTTCCATCGTTAAACATAAGTAGTAGTAGTAGTAGTAGGACTTTATTAGACAAAAAAGTAAGATATTTACAATATTATTTACAAATATGGGTCGCACGGGCAGTAAGCCGTACGTGCTTTTGACAGTCCGTTACAATAAAGTAATAATTGGTACTAGTGTAAAGAAAAATAAACAACAAAAACAGCAATAACATTACAATTACATAAAGAAAACACAATAATAATATTACAATTAAATAATAACACAATAGCATTATACACTAAAAACATTAACATTACAATTACATAAAGAAAACACAATAATATTACAATTAAGTAATAACACAGTTGCATTATACACTAATAAAAAAAACATTAACATACAATTACATAAAGAAAACACATTAATATTACAATTAAATAATAACACAATAGCATTATACACTAATTAATTTATATATAATTGTTAATAATTAATGGTATTGCATTTTGATAACATATATTTATTCATGAATGAGTGTTGTCCTTATTTTTCGCGTTTTGTCCAGAAATTTACCAAGGTTTATCCAATTTTCTGGATTTACCAATAACTCGTAGCATGCCAATCTTTCCCGATTTGAATTTAGAAATCTTTCCGGTAATAACTGACGTCTCCAATATTCTAAATCATTACATTTTCCTAATATATGTATCTCATCTTCAAAGTTCCCGCACATTGGACATATTCGCATATCGTGATCGTCGCTAATTTTTAGAAATTTTCATGCCCCTAGCCTAAACCAAGCAAGCCCTGATCTCTCCTTCAATCCTAGGTTGAGTATATACGATTCTTTTCCCCAGACGTGTTTTAGGTCTCTTTGTAAACACAGTGAGCGTTTTCCTGTACATTCGGCGAAAGTATCTTGTTGGTTTATATCTAAGTACCTCCTCCTTATTTTTCTCCACACGTTCTTGCGATTTTCAGTCCCTTTTTCCCATATCCAGCGCATCCCAATCTTTTGGAGTTCTCTCCTAACCTCGTCTGCCCAAAATTTAACATCTATGTTTTTAATTTGGTGGTCGTAACAAATTGCTCTAAGCATTGTTTGTTCACCTTGGATTACTCGCAACCAGTATTTGAGTACACGAATTTTACAGTTAATGTCGTCCTGGAATTGACCCGAATTCATATAAAATTCCACAGTTAGAAACGGCCTTACTAAGTCCTGTAATATACTTTAGAAAATGCGTATATACCTTATTTAGTATTTCCGTTCTTTGGAAACCCCAAATCTCACTACTATAGTGCATTACTGGCCTGACCATCGCTCCATACATTTTTTCTAATGTGCTGACTGGAATATCAGGCACTCGACCCAGAATACCGAGTACACTGTTAAGTTGTCCCCTCCCTTTAAATATTGCTATATCAATATGTTTTTTCCACTTTCCGTTCATTTTCAACGTCGTACCAAGATATCAAAATGTTTCACGTTTTGAAGTACTTGATCTCTGTATTTCCATTCCTCTGCTCTACCATAAACCGTCCCATTTTTAAAGGTCATTGTTTTTGTCTTACTAACATTTACAGTTAATCCCCAATTCCTACAGTATATTTCCAGTAGGTCAAGACCTCTTTGCAATCCCTTGATTGTCTTGGAACAGATAATTAAATCATCTGCATACAACAGGACTGGGATTCTAACATTTCCTATTTCCGGAGCCTCAATTTCTCCTTCTAGCATTACGTCTACAATATCATCAACGAATAGATTAAATAGCATTGGTGATAAAATGCAACCTTGTCTCACTCCCCGATTGGCTTCACTGCTCTCTGTAATGTGCGCTTGGTCTACTTTTATACAAAATTTAACATGTTTATAAACTGACATTAAAGCCTGTATCCTTTTATGAGACAATCCTTTCCGATTTAATTTTCCCAAAGTGCGCTTCGGTCCACAGTATCAAATGCCATCTTAAAATCAATGAATGCACAAAATAATTTACTCCCCTTCATTTTCAGATTGTCATCAATTAATGTTCTCAGAACAAATACGTTGTCCACCGTGGAGTACCCTTCTCTAAAACCTGCCTGACATTTTGAGAGCCTATTGTTCTCTTTAGCCCATTGTCTTATTCGTTCGTAAAGTGTACTTTACAATATATTTTTCCGAATACTGACAAGAGACAAATTCCCCTGTAACTTTCTGGTATCTGTGCCCCACCTTTCCCTTTGTATAGCGGTTGGATGACACCTGTCGCCCAGGCTTCCGGATAATCTCCTCCATTAAAAAGTTTGTTGAACGCAGTTTTCAAAACGTCTAACAATTTATTGGATGATATCATATTTTTCAAAAATTCCCCTGGTATTCCATCAATTCCAGGTGCTTTACCATTCTTTAAACATTTAATGGAAGAAACCACTTCATTTTTCGAAATATCCTGATCCAGTAATTGAATATGAATTGGGTCAGGGATCTCAACTATATTTCCTTGATTATATCTTAACCTCTCATTTCCCAGCACCCTATCAAAGTAACTTCTCCATTCCCCGGGCGTTATTCTTGTCCGATTTATGGACTTTACTTTGAGTTCCCTTATCGCTTTCCATATGTCCGCAATGTTCCCACTTTCAGTCGCGACTCTCATTTCTTCGGATTTCTTATTTTGCCATGCTAGTTTTGTTTCTGCCAATAATTCTTTATATTCCTTTCTCTCTTGCGCATAATTTTTTCTGCTTTCATCTGTGCTTTCTTTTCTAAACTTTAAAAGACTACTTTCGACAAATTTCTTCTTCTTTCTACATGCATTATTGTACCACCCTTTGTCCTTCTGGTTCATTGCGTATTTAACCTTGAATTTTCCCCTGCTTTTTGAAAACATTCTGTCAAAGTTTTAATAATTTCCTCCTCGCTAAGATCATTTAATTGCAGATCCTGTATTAGCGTTTCCAAACTCCTGATAAATTCTTCTCTCAGATCCTCGATCCACCTGAAACGTGTAACTGGCCGCAATATTGTTGCCACCCATCTACTTCTCATTAACTGTCTCACTAATACCTTTCATATTTAAAATAAGTTTGTTTTGGAAGTGGTGTGGATTCGATTCTGGAAACTATACAGAAATTAATTAGGAATGGAATCATGTCTTGTGTGCATATGGAATAATCGATTACGCTACTTCCATTTTTATTAATAAATGTCAGTTCTCCATTTTTATCTTCCCCATATTTCCCATTCAGAATTTCAAGTTCAAATGCATCGCAAAAAGCTAACAATTGGTTTCCTTCTGAATTTAAAATCTTATCTTTGCTTCTCCTACCCTCACCTCGTTTTCATTATCATCCGATTTTATAGTGATATTTTCCTCCCCAATCCTACAGTTAAAGTCCCCTAAAATTATTATTCCCGCTTCCGGAAACCTATCTTTTATTTCTGCCAACGAGTCAGACAATTCAACGAAAAACTTTTGGATTGGCATACCTGGAATTTAGTGGTTGGCGGTAAATAGACAACAGACACATTTCTGCTCTTTCTGTATGGTAATATATACAAATTGCCTCTTTTAAAGTAATATTTACCTTTTTAATATATGGGTCTCAGTTAGCTTTATATAAAATGGCAACACCGCCTGGATATCTACCTCTCTTTCTCTATATTGATTACCCTTAAAATAACCTTTCATATTACATAGATTTACGCATTCATTAGCTTTTAACCATGTTTCTCCTAGAAGAGCTAATATATCAAAAGTCTCAATAAACTCTACACATCTGTCCATTGAAAGTTTTTGTTTTAACCCTTCGATATTCCATGAACCGACTGTCAACAAACCCTATTGTGTTCCCTTGTCATTAGTCTTACCTGTATTTTTCGAACTTCCCCCTCTCAATAGTTCCTTTTCTGCGGGTAAATTCAGAAGTCTTAGTGATTTTCTTGTTGGAGTTCTTGTGTCCGCCGATCGTTCACCTCTAAGAGGTGGGGTATATTTTTTGCGTTCGGCCGTTTTTTGCTGTATATGTTTATTGGATTCCTGGGAGTTAGTATCGTAGTGCTCCCACTCTCTTTCTCTCGTGTAGAATTTTCTCCCTCCTCTGCTGTAAGGAGACCACCTGCTGTTGAAGCGTCCCCTGTAGGTTTTGGGGACTCGCTGTCAATGTCCTCTTCAAATTCATTTTCAGAGTTGTCCACATTTTGTAGTTGTTCCCTGCTCCAGATTCGTCCATTTATAATCAATTTATTAAATTGCATGATTGCATGTCAGCCCTGCCTCCTCGCCTCGAGCATGTGTCGCTTAAGAAAGTCCCTTTCGCGGCGCACCTTCTCACTAAAGTCTTCGGCAATATTGATACCGGTCCCTTTAAGATATTTACTGTCTCTAAGGATCCAACATTTTATTTTGTAGTGTGATAATTTGCATACAATCGGTCTCTTCCCACTATTCCAACGACCTACTCTGTGCCTCTTTCAATATCACTGTCCACCAAATCAATCCCGATTTGCGCCACTACTCTTTTAACTATATGTTCAGTTTCCTCCCAGCTTTCTCTGTCTTCTTCATGCACACCATATATCACAATATTATTACGGCGACTCTGGTTTTCGAGATAGTCTATTTTAGATTCCAGCCATTTCAATCTGTCCTCCATCCGATGATTGTTCGTCTCAATATCACGAATTTTTTCACCCACGTTGAACTTTTCAAACCCCTCTTTTACTTCAGTTGACAATGTTTCAATCAGCTTTCTAACTTCTTCCATAATGCTTTGTCCCCTGCACACTTCAACCACTCTAACAAAAACACGTCCGCTCTTCTCGACGGCTAGCACAAAAAAAAAACTGTGAGTAAGTAAGTAAGGTGGCATTAGACAAAAAAAAGTCTCTCTTTCAGTTTTTTGTGTTCTCAGTAAAATTTCAACCCAAATAATTAAAATGTATTACTTGATCCAGACGTTTATAATTTTTAATCGTATATGTTAATTTCCCCAAAAGCCATTATTTTTGTTTTTCCTTTAGATATTTTAAAATGATATTCTTGGCATAACTGACTTAATCGACATTCCATGTTTGTGTCTTAATGAAGTGTGTTATAATTAGGAAGGTAAATCCGTGCGAACCTTGAAATTGATCTGAGTTCAAGGTTATTTCACACGTGTCTTTCTCATCACTCAAGCGGTTAATCACACCTGGTTATAGACCAGGTGTCTACATTTTAATATGAGAAGACGAAGACAAACGAAATCTCTATCAATTGTTTATAATAAAAAAATAAGTTAAAATACCTTCTTAGGTAAAATTCGTCGTCCTCAACTTTTAAAATATGTAATCTTTATGCCTGTAGGCCTTTCAGGACATCCGTCCCATCTTCAGCAGTTAATTCTTCTCTACAGCATCCAGGTTGATGTTTGATGCTGCTGGTCTTAATGTGGCTTTGTCGTGACTAAAGCTTCTTCCTGACGATATCGTATAGTGGGTTGTTTAGTCTGGGAGTGCTTTCATTTATTAAAAGCTTGTTGACTATTTAACTCATGCCCCAAATGGGAGTCAATGACCAATCACGTTTCAATGATTTCTGTTTTACAACGAATCAGAGTCGTGTTTCACGAAATATTTGTCAGTGTTATAATTACGATATTAAAGAAAGCTCCTCCTTTTTAATATTCTGAACAGGTCTGACCACTATTTTGCAGTGACAGAGCCTGTGAGAAATACGGCTACCAGATTGTATATATAGTCCATGAATGTCAACACATGCCGCATGCGGGAGTTAATATAAAAACATTTGTAGCAATTGATTATACCACCAAAAAAAGAAACCACTGTTTGCACTTTCTTAAATGTATTTTTTCCCAGCTAACAATCCAGAAAAATATAATTGTCATATTTACATCATACGACATCAGAAATGAATTAATATACAGTTTGATCTGTTTAATTTTTTCTCCACTAGAGAGCATTCTTACAATATTGCGTTCCTTTGGCAATAAATAGTTTGATCTGGTTGCAGTGATAAACAAAATAAGCAGATGAAGTGTACCTATCGTTTCTCATTTATTTTCAAACATCGCCGTTTACATTAAATATATAAATATTTTAAAATAACTATAGTTAAATAATGATTTGTGAGTAAACAGCTTAATTTTATTCGTTAAATAGTCCTAACAAATGCAACTCTTGATTTCCAAATTCTCTAGATAAATTCACTCCTCACTTGGTGAGTCGTGAATTTATCGATAATTTGGATATCACTCGTGGCATTACTTATGATAATTTCCAGGTCTTCCAATAGGTTGATTCTGGTTGGATTTCCCTCTTTGTGTACTATTGTAAGGGTGTCTTCTATTGAGTTCATTCTATGACCGGCGTTTGTTATGTGCTTAGCGTAATTAGACTTTCCATATGCGCATATGAAATTGTTACGATGTTCTTTAAATCTTATGTTGAAGCTTCTTCTCGTTCTACCTGTATACAACTTGTCACACCTGTATATAGGTAGAACGAAAAGAAGCTTCAACATAAGGTTTAAACAACATCAACCTGGATCCTGTAGAGAAGAATTAACTGCTGAAAATAAGACGGATGTCCTTGAAAGGCCTACAAGCATCAAGATCACATATTTAAAAGTTGAGGACGACGGATTTTACCTAAGAAGGTATATTTTAACTTATTTTATTTTATGACTCTCCACCTCAACGGTGTCAGTTGTTTATAATGAACACAAATATTCCCCCTCAACGGCAATGAAGGCGGAGAGGGATACCCTTAATACGGCAGATTTCTCGGAAGAGGCACCCTACCCTCACTCAGGGGAAGAGAGAGGAACCGCTGCCTTGCGGAGAAGGAGAAACTTCAAAGGCTAAGGGAGCATCCCCTACAGAAAAGCATGCCTGTCCAAGAAGCATTGAGGTGGCAACCCCACCACTGGACTTACCCAACTATAGGCTGGTAACCTATAATGGGGAAAACTTTGAATACTCGAAAGACTACAAGAAATAAGCAGGCGGATAATAAAACTATGACGACAGGCAAAGAACAAAGGATTTATGATTACTGGAATTTGGCAACCTGGAACGTAAGAGGACTGAATAAAAAAGATGAAGAATTGGTAGAGGAATTGAAGAAAAGACAAATAGACATAGCTGTTATTAGTGAGACAAAAAAGAAAGGAAGAGGATCAACAGAAATGGGAGATTATCATATGATCTATTCAGGAGTAGAAAAGACAGAAAGAGCCAAATCTGGAATTGCTATTTTAATAAAACAAAATTGGAGAAAAAAATAACAACTTATTCCTGGATAAGTGACAGAATAGTAACATTAAGATTAAAGTTAGGAAGAGAGAATTTAACAATAATAGGAATATATGCCCCATCTACTGGAAATAAAAAGGAAGCAGAGAAATTCTATAATGAATTACAAGATATAAAGGATGAGTCGGGGATCCAGATCTATAATAGATTACATAATAGCAAACAGAACATTTTGGACACAAATAATGGATACGAGAGTCTATAGGGGGACAGAAATAGATTCTGATCACTTTTTAGTGGTTGGAAAAATTAGAACGAACAAACCTTATTTTAGAAGGAAAGTAGAAAAGAAATCAGAAAACGGAAAATACAAAGTACAGCTGTTAGAACAAGATAGTATAAGACAGTTATATGAAAATCGAATAAAACAAAACTTGAAACCAAGAGTTGGAGATGTAGAAATAGATTGGATAAAATTAAAAGAATCAATAAAAAAAGCAGCAAATGAATGTTTGGGAACCTCCAAAAATAGACCAAAAAATCGATTGAAAGTTTGGAATGAAGAAATAAAAGAAGCAATCAGTAATAAGAAGATAGCTTATTTAAAATGGCTTAATTCTGGGACTATTAATGATAGAATAGATTACAAACATAAAAGAGCAATAGTCAGAAAATTATCTAGAAAATTAAAAAATGAAGGATGGGAAAGTTTTATAAAAAATATAGAAAGAGATGTCACAGGAGCAAAAAGATATGGTTTCAAAGTATTCCAGCGATTAAAAGAAGATTGTACGGATAAATTGGCTATAAATGGAATGACAGCAGAACAATGGACACAGCATTTCAGACAGTTATTATATGCAGAGGAAGAAGAAACAAATACACCTCCCTGTCCCACAGAAGAATATAATGCTATAACATTGGATGAAGTGATAGAAACTATCAAGAAATGAAAAATAGAAAAGCTAGTGGAGTAGATGGTATACCAATGGAGCTTTGGAAATATGGTGGGAAACCACTCTATATTAGATTGGTACAAATTTTTAATGATATATGGGCACATGGAATAATACCTCAGGACTGGAAAGCATCATTAGTAATACCCATCCATAAGAAAGGAGAAAAAAGTAACTGTTCAAATTATAGAGGTATATCATTGTTGACAACAGCATCTAAAATATATACATCCATTTTAAAACGAAAACTCCAGAAAATTACAGAAGATAAAATTGGAGAGGAACAATGTGGATTCCGAAAAGGCCGATCGTGTATCGACGCTATATTTGTTATAAAACAACTAATTGAGAAGTGGAAAGAATTTAATATCCCCCTATATATATTATTTTTAGATTTTGAAAAGGCCTATGATAGAGTCAAACGGGACATAATGTGGAAAATATTGGAAAGCTACCAAGTCCCCAATAATCTAATAAATGCTATAAAAAGTTTATATGAAACCACATTTATAAAAGTAAAGTTAGATCATGGGAAAATAACAGATAAATTTGAAATTAACCAAGGTTTAAGACAGGGATGTGGACTATCTCCATTACTGTTTATTCTATATCTAAATAAAATTGTCCAGGAGTGGAAAAAACTAAACCCCCCAGGAGTAAAAATATGTAGAGGAAATCAAATACAAACAATAATCTTCGCAGATGATCAAGTACTTCTAGCGGAGAATGAAGATGATTTGCAGAGATCAGTGTTTAAATTGCAGAATACCCTAGAAAAATACAACATGAAAATATCTGAAAATAAAACAAACCAAATCCATGGCAATCACTGGAAAGGAACTTTCGAGAGTAAAAATAATAATAAATAATAAACCAATAGAACAAGTAACACACTTTAATTATTTAGGTAATAATATATCACAGTTTCATAATCAAAAAGATGTGGAAACAAATTTAGAAAAATATAACAGATTAAATGGTATAATTAGGAGAAATTTTGGAAAACAAGTGAGGAAAGAAATCCAATTGAGATTTCATAATGCCATAGCCAAACCTGCTCTACTATACGGAAGTGAATGCTGGACACTTCGAGCAAAAGATAAATCCCGCATTAATAGTTCACAAATGAGATTCCTCCGATCACTAACTGGAGTAACATTAAGGGATAGAATGAAAAGTGATGAGATAAG
Organism: Diploptera punctata; assembly: GCA_030220185.1. Lineage (NCBI taxonomy): Eukaryota > Metazoa > Arthropoda > Insecta > Blattodea > Blaberidae > Diploptera > Diploptera punctata. Next base: position 17,930 of record JASPKZ010009864.1, read on the forward strand.
GATGCAGTGGAATAGTAGGGAAATGGTTGAACATATACAAAATTATCAGATTAAATGGTTCCAACACGTCCAGAGAATGTCAAATTCCCGTTTACCAAAGATGATTTACCACCTCAACCCCTAATGGCAAAAGAGACCTCGGAAGACCCTTCAACCGATGGAAGGATCAGTTTTTGTAGTCGCAGAACGGGCATCATCACCCAATACTGCATTCGGAAGAAGAAGAAGAAGAAGAAGAAGAAGACAAATATTCCCATCGAAGATGATATTATTTTACTATTATTTATTATTTTGAAAACACCATCGCGCAAAAAAAAAATGTATATAACCCACGTTTGTGAAGTGTTTTAAAGAATCGAGGAAAAAGTTTTGAAAACGCGATAGCGTTCCTCGCATCGTAATGTATTATATGGCGCAGCACAACAGCTGTACGTGGAGTAGGCCCACTCGTAGTATCCGAATAAACGTCATGTTCAACGAACAACCTTCCAGTTTGTGGGAGCACGAGACGTCAGTGCAAGACAGTGTCATTTCTATCTCTCGATAACGCAAGCGCACACACGCACACATAGTAAAGTAAAGTGATCCCACAACAGGCCCGGAGGCCCTTGGGCTAGAAGGAGGTTAAGGCTCCCACTTTTTCTAGACAATCGGCACTTTATGTCAGCCCTACGTGACGGCCGCCTTTACCCCCAGAACAAGCGTCTGGTACCCATTTCCGTTAGAGGCTGAGTCGACCCCAGGGCCATAGTGCAGCCAGAGGGTTTCGGTCAGTTTAATCCTGACCCCAACGGGACTTGAACCCTCGACCATCCAGCTTGTAGCTCGGTGCCTTAACCCTTAAATTGGCAAAACACTGACTGACTGTTTTGTGGCAATGACTAGCATTGCCCAGTGTGCCGCTTTTTGGGAACCAGTTGAGGTCCCTTGGCGGCCAAATTCCATTGTGTTTATTCAGTAGGGGTTTTGTTCCTTAGCCTTGCTGTCTCGCGGCTTATGTGTTCATTTCCGTAGCAGGTATGGATGATATGAGGATGGTCCCTCACCAGAGCAGGGTCATCATAAACCATAGTCGCCGGACAAGCAGAGAGTCCGAAAGCCGGCGACATGGAGTGAGCCACACTACTCTAGCTGGAATCCAGCACACATATCATGGAAGTGCACCGTCATCGGGGTCTCTGGTGAATATGTTTCGGTGTACAGCACGTTGCTGTAGCATATGCCCTATATTGCGAACAATTGGATTCTCATGATTTTCTATGTGTTGCAACATGTGCACAACCCTTTTTTCAATTGTATCGGCAATATAGGGCATCTGTGCTTGGTCGTGAAGTACTGAGATCCTAGTGCGTAGTGGAGCTGAAAGTATAATTTTTAAGCATTTATTCTGGATTATTTGAACTTTTTTCTTATGTCCAGCAGCTAGGATACTCCAGGCTTCACAACCGTACAGCAACATGCTGCGGATCGCAACTTGATATAAAGTAAGTTTGATCCTGGTAGATAGCATAGGCGACTTGAAAAATGGATATAAAAGAGCAATGGCAGCGTTTGCTTTATGTTTTAGATTTTCAATATGAATTTTGAACGTAAGCTTGGAATCCAAATGGATTCCAAGATACTTGGCTGAAGTCTCTGGACGGAGTCTAAGAGCTCCTAAGGTGAGTCGGGCAGGAGTGCGTTTGTGGGTTTTTGCAAATACAACGAATTTTGTTTTATTTGCATTTAGTTTTATATTCCACAGACGCATATAGGATTGGACTGTATTTAGGGCAGTTTGGACCACACGAATGTGGAACGGTACGGAACGAAAACGTGCCTGATAAAACAGACACGTATCATCAGCAAAGGATGCGATATTTACGCTAGGAAAGGTAGGGAAGTCGGAAACATAAAGGCTATATAGGATAGGTGAGAGTACTGCACCTTGAGGAACTCCCGCCAAGAGGGTCTTGCAGTCAGAATTATACCCACTAACCGACACATAAAATTGTCGGTTAGTGAGGTATTTAGCTATCAATTTAATTAAATGAGCCGAAATGTTGAATTTGATAAGTTTTGTAAATAAGTCCATTTATCCAAGTAGTATCAAAAGCTTTCTCAATGTCAAGAAATATTGCCACAGTACTTTTCCTAGAGTTGAAGCCCGTAACAACATGGTCAACCAGTCTTGCAAGCTGCAGTGGAGTGCTATGTGCTTTTCTAAATCCAAACTGATGAGTAGGAATAAGGTTTCTCTCAGAAATTGCAATTTTCAATTTTGCCAAAATAATTTTTTCCATAATTTTGCCCAGCACTGGTAGCAGACTGATTGGACGCAAGTTGTCCGGTATGGTTGGGTCTTTACCAGGTTTAGGAATAGCGATTACCTTTGCTTTCTTCCATACTTCCGGGAAGTAGTGGGAAACGAAAGCAAAGGGTCACTATTTGTAGGAGTAGGAGTAAGGTTTTTTCAGGTAAGTGTTTTATGGCCAGATTAGAAATCTGATCATGACCAGGGGCACGGTGGGACGGGAGGTTATGTACAATAGCTTTGAGTTCACAAAGCTGTACATCAGGATGGGGTATAGGAATAGGTGTCTCTAGGAAAGTACTGATTGTATGTTGCACCTCAGCTTCGTGAGTCGGTGTTGTAAGCTCATGAGGTCTAAACCGGTTCGCGAAATTGTCGGCTAGAACCTGGGCCTTCTCCCTAGGGAGATACGCCCAAGTTTCGTCCGACTGGATGGCTGAGGGAGGAGGCGGAGCTCGACTCCTTTTGAGGCGTTTTATTATCTCCCATGGTGGAGTCTTTTTGTCTGAGAAATGCTGAAGGGAAGAATCCCAATCAGCATTTCTCAGCTCTTTAAGCCGGCTTTTGACCAAATGAGCATAGTGATTGTATTGCTGTTTGTGATGTGGAGCTCCGAAATCGCGGGTACCATTTTTGGTACTGCCTTTTTAGATTTAAATAATTTTGAAGTGCTGGATCGTTATATTTTGTTTCGCGTATTATTAGTTTCTTTGGTCGCGTTGGTTGTAGCAAGTGTAATGGCCGTTTTAATTGTGGCCTGTAGATTAAGGACAGTGTGTTCTATTTGTTCCGTAGACTCGACAGAGAGGTGTAGGCATAACCCATTGGTTAAGCATGTTAGTGTAACTCTGCCAGTCTGTGCAATGATGTTGTAACTTAAATGGGGAGGACAATAAAAATGTGGATGAAATTTTTAAAAAGTATTGGCGTGTGATCAGAGTCAAGTGCGTCTGTAACAGTAGTGATGTGTGTGTGAAATAGCAACATTCTTCGATAGAACTATGTCCAAAATATCGGACGTGAGACCGTAGGCGTGTTGGAAGAACAGTGTGTGTTCCCTTGGAGCAGAGATTTCAATGTTATGAAGTTGGCAGTAGTTTTGAAGGATTGTACCAGAGACATTCTGGACACGACAATTCCAATAATGATGTTTAGAATTAAAGTCTCCCGCAAGCAGATAGCTTGGGGAGATAGAAGTGAGGATATCTAAGTCGTGTCTTGTCAGAAGTCTTCGAGGAGATTTGTAGATTGCTGCTATGAATAATGTTTCGCGGTCTGTGATTGGTAGGAAGATACCCGTGGCTTCAATAAATTGAAGTCCCGGGATTTGGGCCACCCTATGGCCAATGGACTTTTTGATACAGATGGCAGTGCCTCCAAGGGGACCATCAAGACGGTCATTCCTATACGTGTAGTACTGCGGAATTTGGAATTTCATTCTTGGTTTTAAGTGCGTTTCGTTCAGAAGAAGAATGTCGATATCTCTTGTTTGTATAAATGTAATTAACTCATGAATCTGGTTGGATACACCATTGGCATTAAATGCCATGACATTTAGATAGCTTTGTGAAGGATGCCTAGCCATCTCCGAAACATGAGTTCACAAGATTCGTCAGGAACACAAACCTTTCCATAGGTGTCGACAGACCACTCAGCAGAGGCTGAATGTTATGGAAAAGTTGTTGTCCCTGATCCGTCATTGGTATAGCAGCCACAGACCCTGGCTGACGTGGGACAGTGCCTGCAGTAGGTTTAACTGTGATGCCAGAATTTACCATAGAACTATATGAGACTGTAGGATTAATAGATTTTGTTGTGAAAGTTCGAGGTTGGGACGCCGGGGTTGTTGGACTTTGGTTTGGTTTTCTTTTTTCATAAATCTCTTTTGCTTTCTTATAGGCTTCACAACCCCGGTAGGAAGCGGGATGTCCCTCTTCCCCACAGTTTGCGCACTTCAGCAGGCTCTTGTCCGTGAGTGCCGCGGTTCTCACCGGACACTCACGATGACTATGAGTACCAGCGCAAATTACGCAAGATGGGGTTAAGGAACACCCCATGAAAGTATGGTTAAACTTCTGGCATCTGAAGCACTGCTTCATGCCAGCTCTAGGTCTGTATGGTTCCACAGCCACCACTGTCAAACAGAGGCGGTTTAAGTTATATATTTCCCTACCAGCATCATTGTTCTGATGTTCCAGGATGTATAATGGTAAGGGAGTATAAACTTCTCCTTCTTTTTTGGTGATTTGCTTTACCGATATTATTGGATATTCTAGTTCTTTAAGTTCTTCCTTGACTTCATCAGCAGTGATGCTGGAGGGAAGCCTCTTTAGAACAGCCCTCAGAGGCAGATCTTTTTTTGAGTTGAAATGTATAAAATTCTTTCTTTGCATTTTTAAAGTACTCTTTGAGTAGATGAAAGTCTGCCTCCGAGGTAGCGTAGTATCTCAAACCGTCCTGGGTTTTAACTACTTTCACGTCTTTTTCGAATTTTCCTTTTAATTCCCGATTCATCCTGAAAAGGTCACCATGTCCAATCACCGTTATGGGTGGTGGGCGTGGTTCCCTTTTCGGCTGCGGCATTACTTGAGGCTCCCTGGACGGTTGGTTACTACGCCTGGTAGCTGCTGTAGTCTGCTTGTCCCGTGACGGTCCAGGTTGAGGAGCCTGAGGGTCGACAGTGTCCATTGAATCCGTTAATTCGGATAAAATTGAAAATTTATTTTGTAGTGGCACAGTCGGACACCTCATTTTGTCGTGATGTGACCGTAGTTGCCTTATTTGTGGATGGTTTCTCTTTATTTGAAACTGTATTCATGTTAACTTTTGAACTATTTTGGGATGGTTTCTCTTTATTTGAAACTGTATTCATGTTATCATTTGAACTATTTTGGGATGGTTTCTCTTTCTCATGTGTTTTAATCTTTTTAGGTTCAGGTACATATTCTGTATTCGCTATAGGAATTTGATCTGCACCTGTGAAAAAACAGGATACAGGAAGTTCCATAAGTATTGTTTTCAATTCATGAAGCATTTTTTCAAAATAATCTTGGTTAGATTTCATATTGAGCTTAATCTCACTTAATCTTTTTAGGCAATCATGTGTAACATCACGAGCAAAATTCGGACTGACCGAACTTTGGGAACGTGCTTATGAAATTGATAACTATAACGAGGGCACCACGCACCTCGCTAGCTACTGCTAGGTATTTTGATTCAGATGCAAATTTTTGATTAACTACGTATCTCTCAAATTTTTTGAGCGCAGTATCCCAAAGTTCGTAGGCCGAGGGCTCCTCATACTCAAGGTCCATAGCCTGCTCGGCACTCACACTTTTTAGTGAAGCAGCCATGGTAAGACTGTTCAGCACTAATTACTTATTACTACACTAGCACTTGGCTGGATTGAACTGAACTAAAAACTGAACACAATAAGCCAGTAGACAAGGCTTAACAAAGCACTCGCAGTTAATAGAGTTGCTTTGCAGGAACCAAACACCACTGTATAAACACAACACTGAAAAAATTTCACTGAAAAAACACTGAATACTCTTAAGTGGGTGTGGCCGCCAGGCCCCACCCGGAAAAAAGCGACACGCTGCACAACACTATTCACTAATTCACTATTTTCAGCCAGCAATCGGAAGAAAATAAAATTTTCAATCTGCAACTTGGAGTAGAGAGAGGCAAAAGCCCGAGCAGTAGCGCTCAAGACGCCAAGGTTGGCCACAGGTTGTCCACCAGTTCGCGTTGGCTCGTCGGTGATCCTTACTACCAGTAACAAGAGCTGACGTTACCGCCAACAGGAAGGTTTACGTACTCGATGAATCTAGGATGCCTTGTGACTGCACTGATTCTCTGCCGTAAGCTGAATGGTGGTCAACTTTCTTCTGTTAGATATTTGAATGTGGCGGACCGCAGTGAAAATGGAATCTTGCATAACTGTTATTATTATGTATATTGTATAATTGGACACACATTTAAGTGGTTTCTTTTTGTTAGTTTCCTTCTGATTTATTTAAAATAATAAATGAATTATACCAACTGATATATCCAAAAGGATACATTACGAATTTAAGGGTTAACCACTACGCTACGGCGCACAGGCGAGCGCGAGCACATTACACACACGATAAACACTCTTTCCCGTAGTAACCTAACCGAACTGACCCGAAGCGAACCTAACGTAACCTAAACCTAACCTAACCTCACTTAACCTAACCTCACCCCTTAGTGGCCTCCGCAGGCGTAACCTAACCCACGTGCCCCTCGAGGGCCTAACCTAACCCAAGTGGCCACCGAGGGCCTATCCTAACCCAAGTGGGCCCCGAGGGCCTATCCTAACCCAAGTGGCCACCGAGGGCCTAACCTAACCCAAGTGGCCCCCGAGGGCCTATCCTAACCCAAGTGGGCCCCGAGGGCCTATCCTAACCCAAGTGGCCACCGAGGGCCTAACCTAACACCAAGTGGCCCACGAGGGCCTAACCTAACACCAAGTGGCCCCGAGGGCCTAACCTAACACCAAGTGGCCCCCGAGGGCCTAACCTAACACCAAGTGGCCCCCGAGGACCTAACCTACACCAAGTGGCCTCCAGGGTCTAACCTAACCCAAGTGGCCCCCGAGGGCCTAACCTAACACAAGTGGCCCCCGAGGGCCTAACTTAACCACAAGTGGCCCCCTAGGGCCTAACCTAACCCAAGTGGCCCCAGGGCCTAGCCTATCACCAAGTGGCCCCCGAGGGCCTAACCAAAACCAAGTGGCCCCCACGGGCCTAACCTAACCCAAGTGGCCCTCCGAGGCCTAACCTAACCCAAAGTGGCCCCAGGGCCTAACCTAACACCAAAGTGGTCTCCCATGGCCTAACCTAACACCAAGTGGCCCCCGAGGGCCTAACCTAACCCAAAGTGGCCTCCCAGGGCCTAACCTAACCCAAGTGGCCCCCGAGGGCCTAACCTAACCCAAAGTGCTCTCCCAGGGCCTAACCTAACACCAAGTGGCCCCCGAGGGCTTAACCAAGACCAAGTGGCCTCCCAGGGCCTAACCTAACCCAAAGTGGCCCCCGAGGGCCTAACCTAGACCAAGTGGCGTCCCAGGTCCTAACCGAAACCCGTCTTCAAAGACCGAAAGAATCTCTCACACTAGTTGGTCTTGGGATAATGGGGTGAAGTAAGTGATAAGCTTCACTTCCCAATCAAAATGCCGCGATGAAAATATACTGCCGTTGACTACTTTGACGTGACTTATTTTCCTCTGTGGTTGTCTAAGACTGTGTTCTGTGCTCATTCCCCTCCTGCTCAACCCCTCCTATTCCTTCTCCTTACGTCATCGGCGCGGTTTGGTGTGCACAGAGCACAGTCTTAGACAACCACAGAGAAAAATAAGTTACGTCACAGTACGTCAACGGCAGTAAATTTTCGTCATCGCGGCACACACTTAGGACTTGAAAATACCAAACCAAGGGTCAATGAATTAAGAAACAGGACGAATATGGAGTTTCTACAAGAAAGAAAGGCAACCCAAGTACCACGACTCTAAAGCAGAAAAATGTAAGACTACTTAAGATAAAAATAAGCAAACTTACAGATGTGATGTCTCCGCAGTCTATCATGGCTTTTACCTGAACTTGATACCAGATGATGGTAAATGATGTGGAAGATTTATTTTAGGGCATTCTTTCAGTTTTGTGAAACATATATTATTTTATTTTATTAAATATGGCAAGTAATAATAATCTTATATTTATTCAACTGTTTTTTTAAATGGTGGAATATATGATGAAGGGTTTTTAGGGCATTGTTTATCTTTTGTGGAACATATATTACTTTATTTTATATAAGTTATTAAGTATTACTCTGTTTTATTATATGGGGTAAATATAATTAATAGAATAATCAATAGAATGGATAACAATAGAATTCCGAAACAGATTCTTCACTACAAACCACTAGGACGAAGAAATGTTGGAAGACCCAGTAAAAGATAGACCAATTCTAACATGAGATCGGAACAGACCAGTAGATCCAATCCTTGATGCTGCTGATGATGATTTATTTAAACATTTATGTTGAAAAATATTTATTTCACTTGTTTTGTGAAATATTTGGTCAAGATAGTGTCAAGCCACACAACAACATATTTTTAAATATAACTTTTTGAATATAGAAAAAGAAAAACGTTTATAATATATGTTACTATTTGATTAAAAACATATTGGACAAACATATTTCATCTCTATAATCACAATTTAATGTCTCTTATTTGTGGATTTAAATAAATATTCAAATTGTTTTATTTGAGTATATTAAGTGAAGAACAGTGTGGCTTTCGGAAAGGTCGGTCATGTTCAGATGCCATTTTCACAATAGAGCAACTTATTCAGAAGAGAAGAGAATTTAATTTGCCAACTTGCATACTTTTTATTGACTATCAAAAAGCATTTGATAGACTGTCAAGAAATAAACTATGGGAAATAATGTATGACAAAGGGTTTCCAGGACACATTGTCAAAGTTGTGCAAAGCTTATATTTTAAATCAGAAATAATGATTGATAAAGGAGGTACAATGAGCGATAATACATTAGAAATTAATCATGGGGTCAGACAAGGATGCCTGCTATCTCCTGCACTCTTTAGTATATATACAGACTTAAATATTATTTCCACTCAAAGACTTCAACGTGTTCATAATTCTTGCGCACGTTTTATTTGTGGTATTCGCAAATTTGACCATGTTACACCGTCCCTGGAACAATTATCGTGGTTTCGTCTAAGAGATCGTAGAACTGTCCATTCCCTATCCCTTCTCTATAAAATACTTCACACATCATCGCCTAATTATTTATCACGCCGCTTCATCAGACTATCCGACACACATAATCTTGACACTCGATCCCATCAGCACATTGTCCTTTATATCCCGCCTCATCACACTGTATATTATTCATTATCTTTTACGGTGTCACTTACCAAACATGGAATTCCCTTCCACCCTATGTCAGAGACTGTCAAACTATAACATCCTTCAAAAACAAACTAAAGGATTATTTAATAACAAACTGACTTATACACCTCACTGATAGTATTCTTTTAGCAATATTAATATATTTAATATTTATGTAAATAATATTAAGAATAACAAATTTTTTATTTGTTTTGTTTTAAATATTGTATAATCGTAAAATTAGTTTTCTATATCTCATTATTTTCCTGTTTTTTTATATACACTAGACAGGGACAATTTAATATGTCTTGCTTGTATACATTTTATTATTAGTTTTAGTCTTAATTTTAACTAATATTAACTGGTTGTATTATAGATCGTAATATGTATATTAGATATTATCTTTTGATCAAATTTTTACTTAGTGTTTAATATTAGAGTTAATTAAGATTGTTATATTCTTATGTAATATATGTTTGTCCTGGTGAGTGGAAGAGAAGGCCACATGGCCTTAACTCCACCAGGCTAAATAAATAAATCTTAAATCTTATAGACGAGATCATTGTGCAATGACAATCAAATTTAATCACAGAGTTTAAAGTTGGCAGTACGATTCTAAATACCACACTGTTTGCAGACGACCAGACAATCCTTAGCTCTTCAGAAGACAATTTACAAATAGCAGCGTATAAATTAAACGAAATAGCAAATAAATTCAATATGACAATCTCTGAAAGTAAATCGAAAGTAATGGCATTCAACGGGAAAGACCATATGAGGTGTAAAATCAGTATTAATAACAGTATAATACAACAGGTGAACAATTTTAATTATTTAGGATGCAACGTATCAAACTGCCAGAAGGAAGATATGAATATTAAATTAAATAGATTTTTTACAGAATGTGTGGCACTATAAGACGGACACTGAAAAATAAAACTTTGAGGAGCACACAACTAAAATTTTACAAAATTATGGCAAAGCCTGTCTTAACATATGGAAGTGAAAATTGGACTCTTAACAGTTCAGACAGAAGGAAAATAGAAACTGCAGAAATGAAGTTCCTACGTTCAGTAGCAGGTGTGACAATTTTGGACAAGAAAAGAAGTGAGGATATTAGGAAGGACCTAAATATTTTCAATTTAAGAAATAGAATTGACAACATGAGAAACAACTGGTATGAACATGTCAAGAGAATGCCTACAGATAGAATCGGCTGTTACTAAAGTACAAACCAATAGGACATAGAAATCTTGGACGCCCATTTACTAGATGGGAGGATTCAATAAATCCCACTTGATGTGAAGGCAGGTCGGGGGGCCTAATTTCATGAAGAAGAACAAGATTGTTTTATCTCAGAATCAGGGGAAATGTGGCTTGACACTTTCTTGTCGGGACCCCCTCATACATAATGTATATCGTAAAAATCCTGTTTTATTCTTGTGTTTAATAACTTTTTTTATTTATTGTTGTAATCATTCTAGTATGCAGTGATATCTATATTGTAATCAGTTCAGTGTTATTGCGGTGGCATTGCCTCTGTTCATTGCAGAATGTTATTGTTACGTCATTAGCATTCTTGGTTTGTACGATGGCGTACGTTCGATTTTGATGTCTTGTTTGCCGTAAGGGCATGTTCATATGTTGGGATAATTTGTGTGAATTCTTAATACAGGATGACTTGTGCACGTGTTATTAATTGACGTTGAATCAATGCGTTGTTTCGGGATGAAATGCGTCAGTTTGTAACGGTTTCTGGGATCGATGGATCCTCGTACGTAATAACGTGGGTTTCAAATTATGTTTGTACCTTTATAAGCTGTGAACAAAGTGTGCAATTAAAATCAAACAACTGCTAAATGGTGATATACGGTATGTAACTACACTATTATTATTATTATTTTTATTGTTATTATTATTATTATTATTATTATATATTATTATTGATTAAGCAGACATTTTCAATTATTAATCTTTCAAATGTTTTGCCAGCACCAATATATACGAGTTTAGTCCATTGTGGTTATTTTCATTCCATCGACCAACAGGCCTAAATGCGGCTTTCCTAATAAAGAAGTTTCATAGGTCCTATATTATATATCGATAGTGGGCAATAAAAACCTCGTAACTCCATTTTGGTAAATTTTACAGGAGAAACAAGTAACTGTTTTAAATAATTACGAAAATTGTTAAGCAATAGTTGCCACATATTTTACTACAAGTCAAGTTATTAATAAATTTGAAGTCCGTGTTCTCAACAGGTTCCATCTATCCATAGTAATTCTAGGGCAGGTCCTTCACTGCAATCGTAGCATTTTCATGCTATGCTTTGCAGCTTTACCAGGGAATTGTAGGTGTGATAACTTCCCGTTGCTTTCCACACTGGTGAAGGATGATGATGATGATAATAAGGATGATAATGATGGCCATATGATTTCGGGGGCCGTTTGGACCTTAAAAGTTTTCCTGACATTTGTCTTACATGTGAGGAAAAACCCCGATAAAAACCTCACCCAGAGATAGTCCCGACCGGTGATCGAACCCGGGCCTGCTACGTGACAAGGCGGCTCGCTACCTCGAGACCACAGCGGTGGACCTCAACAGGTTATGCATCATATATTTCTGTGCTGGTTACTGGAGTTACGTGATTTTCAATGACTGATGGAGTTACGAGGTCTTCATTGCCTACCGTCGAGATATATCATATTATTGAGACCAGTCTCATGGGCTTGTGGTCAGCGTTACTGACTACTATTCATGAGTTCCCGGGTTCGATTCGCGATCAGATCATAGGATTTTTTCTTAAAGGGTTGCACATGGTCTGGAATTTAGGTTAAGGACTCTCCTGGCGCTTCATTATCATTTATCACCCATTATATCATCGGGGTAACGTAACTCCGCCTTCCAGGTGCACCAACCTAAAAAATGTATTACAATTCCGCCAATGCCAGGGGACGTTTTGAAGAAGTTTTAAACTGGCATTTGCTGTTACTGGCCTTTATTCTCTTACATAAAGAATTAACATCAACAATACTTATCCTAAGTAATGAATGCCAAGAGTGATTTCCAAATTATCGATAAATTCACGACTCACGAAGTGAGAAGTGAATTTATCTAGAGAATTTGGAAATCAAGAATGGCATTTGTTAGGACTATTTAACGAATAAAATTGAGCTGTTTACTCACAAATCCATTATTTAATTATAGTTATTTTAAAATATTTATATATTTAATGTAAACGGCGATGTTTGAAAACAATTGAGAAAAGATTGGTACGCTTCATTTGCTTCTTTTGTTCATCACTGCAACCAGATCATATTATGTATTGCCAAAGGATCGCAGTATTGTAAGAATTCACCCTAGTGGAGAAATTTATAACCAACGTTATAGGTATTAATTCATTTCTGATGTCATATGATGTAAATATATCAATTATATATTTCTGCAACGACATTTCCTGGAAAATAATTCGTTTAAGAAATTGCAAACAGTGATTTCTTCCTTTCTTCCTTTTTTTTTTGGTATAATCAATTGCTATAAATGTTTTCATATTATCTCCCGCAAGCAATATGAGCTGACATTCATGCACTGTATATACAATCTGGTAGCCGTATTTCTTAGAGAGTCAGTCACTGCAAAATAATGCTATGACCTATTCAGAATGTTAAAAAAGGAGGAGCTGTCTTTAATATGATAAACTTCAATTGATAAATTCGAGGCGAAACACGACTATAATTGGTTGTAAATCAAAACTCATTGAAATGTGATTGGTCATTGACTCCCATTTGGGGCATGAGTTAAATAGCAAAAATTAACCTATATGATTTCAAGTTTTTATTCAATTGTTAAGAATACTGAAATATGTGGTACAATTAATGATGTTTACAGTAGTGTATTCCAATGCGCACTTGGTGCCACATCCGGTTGTGCTGCTCACATGATTGCGGTGGTAATTGTTTTGTCATTGTGAGTTTTCGACTGGAACACATTATGGAAACACCAACTTTACGCATTTTCTCTACAATTATTAGAAACTTTTTTTATTATTACTAGTAAATACCCGGCGTGCGCTGCTACGCCTAATTAAATTAAATATGATTTGTAAATATTTATCAATTGGTGAACCAGAACAGAATTTAATTTTGGAGACTGGAGAAACAATAAAATCTTGTTCTGAGATCACGTATTTAGGAATAAAAATAAATAAAAATGGGAGTTATGAAGAGGAAATAAGAAATAGAAATCCATACATCCATAGTAATTCTGCCCGAAGGCAGGTCCTTCACTGCAATCATAGCATTTTCATTGTAACCTTGCAGCTTTACTAGGGAGTTGTAGGTGTGGTAGCTTCCCGTTGCTTTCCACACCGGTGAAGGATGATGATGATGGCCATATGATTTCGGGGACCGTTTGGGCCTTAAAGTTTTCCTGACATTGGTCTTACAGATGAGGAAAAACCCCAATAAAACCTCACCCAGAAAAACTGCCGCGACCGGGGATCGAACCCGGGCCCGCTGCGTGACAAGGCAGCACGCTACCTCGAGACCACAGCGGTGGACGAAATAGAAATAATAAAGGAAGATTTGCAATTGCTTGCCTCAATGGAATATTGTGGGATAAAAATATAAGTAATAAAAATAAAATGAATATATATCATACAATTGCTAAAAGCATCATTACTTATGGAGCAGAACTTTGGCCATTAACAACAAAAACAAATAAGTATATTTTGGCAACGGAAATGGATTTTATACGAAGGGCAACAAGAATTTCAAGAAGAGAAAAAATTAGGAACTCAGTTATAAGGGAGAAAATGAAGATTGAATAAACTATTTTAGATTATATTAAAACTTAGGAATTAAGATGGTACGGACATGTCCAGCGAATGAAAGAGGATCGACTACCAAAATCTGTTTTGGAATGGAAACCTGAGGGAAGACGAGGCAGAGGAAGACCTAAAACCTCCTGGAGTCAGGGAATATGCTTACATATGAAGGAGAAACATCTACAACCAGGAGATTGGATGGACAAACAGAATTGGCTATTAGGAATCGGACGATGTCAAAGACATTAATCAACCGATGTCTATCTATCTATTTTTAAATTTTGGTTTCAGGTCAATTCTTACACCTAATGATTTTAGAGAATAATAGATAGTTGCTAAAATTCACTGTACCAGAAAACCCCTATGTACAAAGGTATGCAAGTTTTATATATTTTCAGTTTAATGTTTGTAAAGAAGTTGGATACGAGAGGAGAGGAAAGTAATTATTTAATAAGCAGCAGAGTTCACGTGCAAGTTGACTCAGGTCAGGTTGTTACAATGGTCTCATTAACACTCTGTATTAATTATTTTTAAGCTTCTAAGTGCGTCTGTCATACTTACAGCAATAGCGACCATGATTGAAAGCTCAACTTCCTAAATTTCGGGGTTGCCAACCTAAATTACTACACTGTTATATTAGATATTACCTACCTCGTGTGGGAAGTAAAACCACTGCCTTTTATGTATATACAATATGTACATAAAAAGTAAAGTAAAGTAAAGTGATCCCACTACATGCCTCAGGAGGCCCTTGGGGTAGTAGGAGGTTAAGGCTCCCACTTTTTCTTGACAATCGGCACTTGATGACAGCCCTGCGTGACGGCCGCCTTTACCCCCAGAACAAGCGTCTGGTACTCATTTACGTTAGAGGCTGAGTCGACCGCAGGGCCATAGCGCCGCCACATACAAATATATATTCAAACGGTAGTGTTAATATACATTATACGAAACAAATCATTGCATTTTAAATGAACTGAACTTTATTTGAAACAATATAAAACAAATTCGTACTTGGCGCCATTTTATGACTGATGGGTGTAACGACCTGCTGTAGTCTCAACTAAACTATTTTCAGATTTTTTTTGTTCAATGCCATCTCTTTGTCATTCGACATTTCAGGTATTCTCTCCTGGCATTGGTGTATTGTAACCCACTTCTGAGGTTGGGGCTCCTGGATGGTGGGGTTACGCTGCCCCAATGATATGATGGGTGATGACGATGGTAATGATGCGCCAGGAGAGGCCTTAAACCTAAACTTAATCTAATGAGGTGAATATGATATTGATGATGGCCAGATGATGTTCGGGGACCGTTTGGGCCTTAAAGTATCCTGACGTTTGTATTACAGGTGAGGAAAAACCCGATAAAAACGTCACCCAGGAAACTTGTTCCGAGCGGAGATGGAGACCACAGCGTATAAACATCACCCACTCTGTTAACGTTAAAATCTATCTATCTTCGGGTTTTGCAGCTGCTGCCGTCTTCCCGTTCCAAACCTCCAAAGCCTACGGTCTTGGGCATCTTCGATGCTTAGCCCTCTAGCTTGCATTACTGTCTTCATGTTTTCCTTCCATGTTAACCTTGGTCTCCTCTTTCTTCTTTCTGTTTTTTTCGGGATGCCATTCATGTAGTTGCTTCGGCCATCGCTCATCTTCCATTCTTAAAACATGTCCTAACCACTTTAATTCCTTCTCCTCAATTCTTTCATTTATGCTTTCTTCTGCTTCCATTATGTTTCTAATTTCCTTATTTGTGACATGTTCTAATTTAGACTTTCTGGCACTTCTTCGTAAATAATCCATTTCTAGAGCTATTAGTCTATTCTTGTAGTACTTATTGATTGTCCATACCTCACTTCCGTACATTGCAACAGATTCCATCAATGTTTTACCAATATTTTTTTGTGTCTTTCCAAATATGCTTATCCCACCATATGGAATTTAACGATGATATTATTTTGCTACTCAATTCAATTCTATGTTTTATGTTATCTTTGCCTATACCTTCAATGTTATCCATAATTATTCCCAAATATTTAGTTTGTTTCACTTGCTTTATTTGGTTTCCTTCTTCCAATATTAAATTTTCTCTTTCATTGCTATTTATCGCCAGATATTTTGTTTTTTGTAAATTTACTGTGAGACCCCATGATTCATATGTGTTTTTCAACCTTTTTATCATGAATTACATATCATATTTGTCTTGCGCTGAAACCAGTTGATCATCGGTTAATCAGTTGTTTGTAATGAACGCAAATATTTCCAACAAAGATGTTATTAATTTTACTATTATTTATTATTTTGAAAATACCATCGCGCAGAAAATAATGTACAACGCACGTTTGTGAAGTGTTTTACAGAATCTTGGAAATTAAAAAACATCGCCATCGCTCGGTTTTAAACATTTTCCTCGCTTCTGTAAAAACCACTTCCCAACCTCGCATCGTAATGCACTATTTAAACATGTTTTACTGCATTCATTGAAAATGCTGTTAAAACTAAAAATGATATAATTTGAACTACATTTTTACGTTTTTTTTTCTTCAGTTTTTAGGTATTTTTTAAGATATCTTTAGGTATTTTTAAACGTATTTAAAGGTCCTCAATTTCCGAGCCTTATTGATGGAATTGTGATTAGATCGGATAGCAAGACTAAATTATCAGGATAGGGATGTATGGAGAGGTTATGTCCGCGCGGCCATGAACCTATTTGTTCTATATGGGGCACGCCGTAGCGTAGTGGTTAAGTTCGAGGGTTCAAATCCCGGTGGGGTCAGGATTTTTAAACTGACCCAAATCTTCTGGCAGCACTATGGCCCTGCGGTCGACTCAGCCTCTAACGGAAATGAGTACCAGATGCTTGTTCTGGGGGTAAAGACGGCCGTCACATAGGGCTGACAACCCGACTGACATCAAGTGCCGATTGTCCAGAAAAAGTGGGAGCCTTAACCTCCTACTACCCGAAGGGCCTCCTGAGGCCTGTAGTGGGATTACTTTAAAAAGTCCGTCGCCGTGGCGTAGTCGGTAGAGACCCGGGTTCGATTCCTGGCGGGGTAGGGGATTTTAAATCTCGACCTTGGGTCTGAGTGTGTGTGTCTATGTGAGAACTAAAGAAAGTTAACAAACAGGCAAAAGAAACAAAAAAGAAAGAAAAAGGTAAAACAATAAGGAAAACCAGGATAAACGGGGGGGGGAAGATAGAGCCAGTGAGTTAGCAAGACTAAATTAAATACATATAAGAGAAGGATGGGGATGTATGGAGAGCTTATGTCCGCGCGGCCATGAACCTATGGGTTTAATAGAGCCAGTGAGTT
Source organism: Diploptera punctata (assembly GCA_030220185.1). Lineage (NCBI taxonomy): Eukaryota > Metazoa > Arthropoda > Insecta > Blattodea > Blaberidae > Diploptera > Diploptera punctata. Next base: position 35,302 of record JASPKZ010009864.1, read on the forward strand.
AGTTAGTTAGTTAGCAAGATAGTCCGTCGCCGTGGCGTAGTCGGTAGAGTCCCTACTTCCACTCCGGCGACCCGGTTCGATTCCTGGGCGGGGGGTGGGGGATTTTAAATCTCCACCTTGGGTCTGGGTGGGTGTTTGTATGTGAATAAGATAAAAAGGTTAACAAAGGTAAAACAAGAACGGAAGAACAGTTGTAAACGAAAGAAAGAATTAAAAAAAAGACGAAATGAAATACATGAGAGAAGGATAACCGTATCTTGTTTGAAGACGTGCTGAACTCAATTCACTTTCGCTGTAAACCGGAAGTGGTGTTGCAACTGTAAGAATGAGACCTCTCTCTCCAGTCATCTCTCTGTGTTGCTTCTTCACCTCCTGCGACATCTACCTGTGAATAAAACAACTATACTCTCTACTTACTTTCACTTGCCATCCTCATGTAATAGTACGGAACATCTTCTATATATTAGTACGTGACGAAAAAAAATTGCACCCCTTTTTAAGCACATTGCGCGCGCGGAGGTGTGTGATATTTGGCATAATTAAAGTTCATATAGAAAAGGAGTGCAGAAAAATAAAGTTTATGTAGGGCCTATAGGCCTAATATGTGTTACAAATAAGGGCAACGCGCACACACTATTGAGTAACACTAAGAAATTAGGACTGGAAGAAAATATCAATAAAACTAAATATATGGTCACACGTAGAAATACATTATATAATGGAAATGGACAGCTAATGGCAAATGAGCGACATTTGGAGGAAGTGGTTGAATTCAAATACCTAGGAACAATAATCACAAATAGGAATGAGATGCACAAAGAAATTAAACATAGCCTCAATTCTGGAAATGCATGCTATTATGCATTACAGAGACTCTTGATGTCCCAACTCCTTTCACAAAACGTTAAACTGAAAATATATAAAATATTATTCTACATGTTATATTATATGGGTGCGAAACATGGACTCTTACTTTAAGGAAGAAAGGAGATTACGAGTATTTGAGAATAAAGTACTTAGGAAAATGTTTGGACCAAAGAGAGATGAACAGACAGGTGAATGGAGAAGACTACATAACAATGAACTACATGGTCTTGATAGGAACCAGATCTAATAAGAACAGTTAAGTCTCGTAGACTGCGATGGGCAGGACATGTTGCACTTATGGGGAATGAAAGACTTGCATGGAAGCTTCTTGTAGGAAAGGCAGAGGGAAAACGCCCAGTTGGTAGACCAAGAATGAGGTGGGAGAATAACATTAACAATGATTTGAGGGAAGTAGATTATACAGGGAATGATTGGAAAGCATTAGCTCAGGATAGAGATGTATGGAGAGCTTATGTCCGCGCGGCCATGAACTTACGGGTTCGATAGTGCCAGTGAGTAAGTAAGTAAGTAAGTATAGAGGAGTGCAGAGAAATAAAATTTATGTACAATATGTGTTACAGATAAATTAAATTAAACAAAATAAAATCAATTGTCTGTAAGGAATTTATGTGTATTACTCATTCATTTGTTTACGTTCATGCAGAAAGTGCATTGTTGTAAAAAGAAAATTGTGCAGCAGCGATGTGAATTGACTTACTCTCGCGTATTTATTATCAGTGGTTTAAAAAAGTGAGTACATTTTATTATTTAAATTTAAATTAAACCCGGTCTAATCTTGGTTTCAGTAATTTCGTTACTTTTTTTTATATTTACATATTCGCACCTCGACATAGAACATTGACGGGTCGGAGTGAGAGACAAACAAGAAGGGATATATTCCCGTACACATAATAACAGGCCAAATGCAAATTTAAATACTATACAAATGTCAAATGACGCGTTATTTTTTAAGCATGGCTTAGCCAAGCTATACCACATATTTCCTATCGTTTGTATTTTTTTAAATAAATCGAAAATTAATGCATAATGACGTATTTGTGACAAACTTTAAAAATGTAATGAATTGTGGTCGAATTTCTACCGTTTGGTGTCCACTAGTAGTAAATGAAAAAGGAATTCCACTACACGTGATAGCAGTAATTAAATAAATGTAGGAAAAAACAAAAATAAATCAAAGGGAACCAATACATATAACAGGAGAAGTTAGATAAGGTTGTCCAAGATCAACCACTCTTTTTAACATTTATTTTGACGACATGATACGATCATGGAAACAAGTAACTCCTGGGGATATTAACTTAGGAAATCTAATAATAAAAGCATTAGCTTTTGCACATGACCAGATTTTAATAGCAAAATAATGCTATATAAACTAAACGAAACATCAAAATAATATAATACGGAAATATCAACAGAAACATAAATAACAATAGTTTATAAAGGGCGATCTCAACCAGTTCGGACAAAGATAATATTCGAAAATAAACCAATAGAAACAAGTAACAAAATATAACTTTCTTGGTTGCGAAATTCATACACAGCGGAAACAGATATAAATAACAAACTAAAGTTTAATTATATAACAGGAACACTAAAAAGAACTTTGAAAAATAAAGCCAGGAAAGACTCTATGATGAAATTATACAAGACTATTTACCTCACGCCCCAAATGGGAGTCAATGACCAATCACATTTCAATAATTTTTTATTTACAACCAAACACAGTCGTGTTTCGCCTAAAAATTACCAACTAAAGTTTATCATAATAAAGAAAGCACCTCCTTTTTAACATTCTGAATAGGTCATAGCATTATTTTGCAGTGACTGACTCTCTAAGAAATACGACTACCAGATTGTATGTATATGTAGTGCATGAATGTCGACACATAGCGCATGCGGGAGTTAATATAAGAACATTTGTAACAATTGATTATACCACAAAAAAGAAGCCACTGTTTGCACTTTCTTAAACGAATTATTTTCCAGTAAATGACGATGCAGAAAAATGGAATTGACGTATTTACATCATAGGACATCAGAAATTAATTAACACCTATAATTTTGGTTATAAATGTTTCCACTAGGGTGCATTCTTACAACATTGCGATCCTTTGGTTGCAGTGATAGAACAAAAGAAGCAAATGAAAGCGTACCAATCGTTTCTCATTTGTTTTCAAACATCGCCGTTTACATTAAATATATAAATAGTTTAAATCACTATAGTTAAATAATGATTTGTTAGTAAACAGCTTAATTTTATTCGTTAAATAGTCCTAACAAATGCCACTCTTGATTTCCAAATTTTCTAGATAAATTCACTCCTCACTGCAAAATATTGCTATGACCTATTCAGAATGTAAAAAAGAGGGTGCTTTCTTTATTATGATAAACTTTAGTTGGTAAATTCTAAGCGAAATACGACTGTGATTGGTAGTAAATAAAAAATCACTGAAATGTGATTGGTCATTGACTCCCATTTGGGGCATGAGTTAAATAGTCGATAGGATTATTTAAGTAATAAAATTAGAAGTGCTCCGGTAACACTCGATGATTTCGATATTTATCCCCCCTCGAGAATCAGCATGGCCCAGTCATTCGCATCCATTTGCTTAACAAAGGCCAGACAGCATGACTTGCTTGTTCTGACCACATATATCAGCAGTTCTACATTTGCTGTCTCTGTTTCCACACCAAACTTCAGCCACCTGCATATCTTGTTGAATAAATTTACAATTTATTTACATTCTTAGCAAAATAATTATTTTGTGTAAATCAAACAATAAAAATTAATATTTTCAAAAAAATCCAAAGACAGGTATTATGAATTATAAATAAAGAAAATAGAGAACCTTGGTATAAAATTCACTTGGAAAAATTACGTTTCCAAAATAATATGTCAATTGAATATAACTTAATATTTAAACAGAGGTACACTTACAGTGCAGATTATGTATGTATCCTACCGTTGTTCAAGAAAACACAACTAGAAACAAAATGACATACAGGTTTTTTTTTTATACAATTGAAAATTTCTTGAAGGAAGAAGAAATATTACACGGGAACTAATTTCTGAGTACAGCTGTCATTTTATATTTTTTGTCACTAGACATCAATTTACACAGAATAGAATTCAAAGGTTCTTCACGTGGTACGTCTGCTGTAATTGTGATACTTCAAAATGGCAGGTTTTCTGGGAATGTAATATAGAGATGTAAATAAAAAAAATCATCACCCACATAACATTAACTTACTCAAACACATTATAAATTACATACATTTATAAAGTTATAAAGTAAAATAGTACCTGTATGTATTATGGAACCTCAGGACGTCCACCGTATGCCGCAGAAACAACCTGAAATATTATTATATGTTATAATAATAATGCATTCATAACATTGGAATAATAATAATAATAATAATAATAATAATAATAATAATAATAATAATAATTTCAAGGAGATGGTGAAGCTTTCCAAAATACACAAATAGATTGGGAATTATCAGAAGGGGATATGCAATACTTTATTACATTGGGAAGAAATAACAAGGCAACAGGACCAGGAGGAATACATTTGGAAATGTTAAAATTTGGAGGACTAAAATTAGTAAAAATTTTGACAAAATTATGTATAAAGATTTTAAATGGAGGAGAATTGCCAAAACATTGAAAATTGGGATACATCACTTTCATGTACAAAAAAGGACAGAAAATGATGCCCTATCGAGGAATTTGTGTAATAAACCCTATAATGAAAGTATTTATGAAAATTGTGAAAAAATTAGAATGTTCATAGATTTGGGAAAAGGCATACGATAGTGTCCCGAGGAAAACTATCATGGCATGAGCTAAATGAAGCATTAATGGATGAAAAAGCAATAAAAATGATAAAATCAATATATTCAGGAAATAAAATGGGAAGTATGCCTATCTATGAGTGATTATCTCACGACGCAACTAGAGAATGAAGATAAATTACAATGTGAAAATGTAGAAATTTAAAAAAAAAGTTGAAACATTCAAATATTTAGGATCAGTTTTAGAATCAGATGGGAAAATAATTAATGAAGGAAGAAAATAAATTGGAGTGTGAACTTCAGTGATAAGGAGTAAAAATATGATATGTACATATTATTACATAATGTACATATTATTATGTACATTAAATTATTTATTATTGGAAGTAATATAAAATGATCTGTTTCGCACCATAAAATTCATATAATGAACTTATGTTAGTGCGTGATGAAATGATCCATTTTGTTTCATCCATCCAAGCTACAATATTCTTACCAAACAGTGATCTCAGAGTTTTTCCCTCCTCGTGTAAGTTATTTTTATATACTTATCCATCCATCCAATGGCTGATTGGCTCAAATTCGGGCTTTGGTCTCTCTTAACTTCTGCCTCCAATCGTTTGTATTTCCTGCAGCAAGCCTTCAGTTGTGGCACTTAATTAGGTTTGCGGCACATCTCCTAAACACCATCCTCCCATCTTCCAAATCGTCTATTCCCCATAAAACTTGCTGTAAGCACCTTTTTTGGAGCTCGGTCTGTTGAAGTTTTTGTACATGGCCAAGCCCATTCTAATTCTTTAACTTAATAAAATTGACTATTTCATGCAGTTCTTTGTTGTTCGTATTATCCACTGACCATTAATATTTTATGGTCAAATATTTTTCTGAGTACTTTTTTAAAATATTTAGGGCTACCTCTGAGGCTCCATGTCTACTATTTATGTACTTATAGTGCTGGGTTTATTTGAATGACTTCCATGAACTATTGTTTTAGCTTCAACACCTTCGCCTTGTTTTTCTTTCATTGGATCAAATTTATCTTCAAACGTAGTTTCCTAGAAAGATAAAAGTTATAACTGATTAGTACATTTTCACAGTTATTGTGGTAATTGTATAATTCCTTCCCTACCATATGCAAGATAACAACAGCAAATTATGGGACTCTTTATGAAGTGTAGGAATTCAAATAAATTGCAAGAGTAACAAACAAAAATAAATTATTGATAGGATCAACTCTCAAAATACAAGATATATGTTAACATGACGGAGACTCTTGTTGTCTCAAATTCTCTCAAAAATATTAAATTAATTACATACAAAATGAACATTCTGGATTTGTGTATTAAAAGGATGCGAAACAGATCTCTTACTTTAAAACATAAGAAAATGTGGGTATTTGAGAATAAAGTGCATAAGGTAATCTACTGACACAGAGACATTGAGACAGGTGAATAGAGGAACTACATCATAACATGTAGAATACCAAATATAATGAGGATTTAAGTTTCGTAGACTTCAATAGGTGGGACATTTGGATGTTTTAAAAATGGATGAGCGGATTGCAAACTTACATAGGGTAAACAGATTGGAAATCATTGAGTAGGAAGGCCAAGACTGGAGTGGGTTAATAACATCTGAAGGAAGTAAATTACAGAAGGAATGATTGGAAACTATTATCTGAGTGTATAGACGCATGGAGAGCTTATGTCTGCGCTGCAATGGAGCTAGTGGTTAATACATTTTTCGAATTAATCATTTTCCTTTTATGTATTTTTTGTAGTAACTTTCCAAGTAGATGTTGATGACTAAATTTCTGTAAATTACTTTTGTGAAATTTGCATCGGTTTGGACATATTCTCTCTCCTGTTATACAAGATATCGTTGTAAGAGAGAAATTGATTCATCAGGTTTAGGAATGTACTGAAGGCCAAACATTTGATAATATATTCTTGAGCTGCAAATTATCTCGGAAATTTCGCTCATACGCACGTGCCTTAAGAATCCTTTGGGAAATATATTAAGTTGGATATCACAAAATTAAATTCGGAAAGATATTAAATATCGTAAATGATAATAGATTGGATACACTCTCAGGTTGGAATAGACAGTATGGTCACAGAGTGTTTTGGAATGGAATCCACAGGGATCGCCATGAAAAAAAGAAAAAAAAAAAGTACATGGCACAGCACAATAATAACAGGAATTGAACAACAAGGAAAAAGCTAAAATGTAGCCAAGAAGTTTGCAAAAACAAAGTCCGGTTGACGCGCTTTTCACTACTGAGGGAACTGTCGACTATCACATGCAGAAACGTACGTTGTAATTTATTCAGGAGAAGGGGTTGTGACGTAACTAAGGCTTGGGTCTAGAAAAGATCTGCCGTTTTTAACTGCAGCGCCAGATCTCTCATTTAAACTATAGGCAAGTTTTTCAATCGTGAATGTTAGTTTGGATAACCGTCACTACCTGCCGTACCGCGCCCACTTCACTAAACTCTTATTCATGCAGGGAGTCCAACTGACTCCGTACAGTGGGTTTCTACTGCTGGATCTAGCTAAGGTTTTTGTGCCTTGCGGTTTAAAAACGAAAGAATATTTTTTTGGACACGGACTTGGTAGATCAAAACGTTACCCTGGGAGAAAAGTAATTAATTAAGAATTATTAAAAAAAGTGTGTTGATATATATTATGAAAGAAAAGGAATATTAGCTGTGGATTACAGAAACTTAAAAGTATATTTAAACTTTTTTTTCAATATTTTTAGTTTGTGCAGATTTGTTTATATAAAACCATTGTGTTGCCCTTCATTTGATAAATGTGAATGTTGTATATTGAGAACATTACAATTCCATATGGTGGGATAAGCATATTTGGAAAGACACAAAAAAAATATATTGGTAAAACATCGGTTGGAATCTGTTGCAATGTACGGAAGTGAAAGGTAATGAACAATCAATAAGTACTACAAGAATACACTAATAGAACTCTAGAAATGGAGTATTTAACGACAGAAGTGCCAGAAAGTCTAAATTAGAAACAATGTCAAAAATAAGGAAAATTAGAAACATAATAGGAAAGCAGAAGAAAGCATAATTGAAAGAATTGAGGAAGAAGGAATTAAAATGGTTAGGGAAATGTTTTAGGAATGGAAGATGAGCGATGGCCAAAGCAACTATATCAATGGCATCCGACCAGAGCGAGGAAGAGAGAGAATACCGAAATTAACATGGAACGAAAACAATGAGACATTAATGGCAAGCAAAGGGCTAAGCATTGAAGATACCCAAGGTTTGCCACGGGAAGACGGCAGCAGCTGTAAAAACACCGAAGATAGAGAGATAATTTCAGTAAAATGAATAGGCCTCAAAAATGGTTATTGTCCATACAATGCCCAGTTTATTACATTTGGACACGAACCAATTCAACTTAACGACAGTTTGCCTTTTAAAAAAAGATTGGACGCGCACTGTTCTAATTCTAAACGCACTAATTTGTATTATGTGTTTTTAAATGCAACTAACTACCTTGTATTTTAGTGAATTGTCTACACAATATTTTTATATACAGCCACATTGGTTGTAAAACAAATATTTTGATCGGCGTTTATCGTAATCCCCCGATTTTCCTGAAGAAAAAGAGCGCCGAAAAAATGTAATTAATTGTATATCAAAACAATTTTTTGAAATAATTACTCATGCCGTAACCGTGATGCTATTGTTGGACCGCGTAGAGTATTTTTATTGTTATTTTTCAAAGAAATAAGAAGATTTCCACATTTAGTAGTATTTTTATTTATTATGAATTTAGAGAGATCTAATCAGTTTTAAATATCTTGGATATATCTCTCTATCTGGGATGAAAAGGATATCCTGAAAATTACTAGTTATTATTAAAAGTTTGGGAATATTAATCAGTTATGAAACCATCCCTTGTACAAAAAAAGAACACCAGATTACGTTTATATAACACTGTTGGCTAGACCATTGTTAACCTATGGTAGTGAAGCATGGACACTAAAAAGACACATCAGAGGAGAATAACGGCTTGTGAATGAAATTCATGC
>JASPKZ010009865.1:0-78409 GCA_030220185.1 Diploptera punctata
TAATTGCACAAAAACTCAAAAAAGGCATGAAATTAGAAGATATATACACAACAGAAAACACATATGATTTAGTAGATAAACTAAAAACATAGAAATAAACAAGAATACGAAAATGGCGTCATTTGACATAAAGAATCTATACACTAACATTCCAATAAATGAAACTTTAAACACAATAAAAATAAACTAGATAACAGTAACTTAAACACAGAATACATAAATAACTATACACAGTCACAAATACTATAATGAAGCAAAATATTATTTCCAATTCAATAACCAAATATATGAATAAGAAGATGGAATCCCAATGGGATCTCCCACATCAGGTATAATGGCAGAAATATTTCTACAAGATTTGGAAAACAAATACTATGAAACTTTAATAAATAAATTCAATATAAAGCTAATTACAAGATATGTGGATGACGTCATGATTATTTATGAAAATGAGAACAGAAAAGAAAAGGAAATTCTGCTAGAACTAAACAATATGCATCCTAAAATAGAATTTACGGAAGAGATAGAACTGAATAACAAAATAAACTATCTAGACCTTACCATAATGAAAAATATAGAGAAAAAGAATCTTGAAATAAGTATTTTCCGCAAATTCACAAATAATATGCTCACCATTAATAACAAGTCTAGACACCCATACCAACATAAAATCAGCACATTTAATAGTTTAATCAACAGAATGCTAAAAATACCCTTGTACAAAACAAATTATAACAAAGAACTACAGTATCTTAAAAACATGGCAAAAAGCAACGGATTCAACAAACAAATCATTGATAATGATGTTTTTATTATTAATTTAACATTTCTCAGTGAAAGATAAATTATATTTGAAGAGAAAAAAGTTTTCTCTTCAAAAAAAAAATCATTGATAAACTTATAAAGAAACAAAAAAGGAAAATGATGCAAACAATATAACAAAACTTGAAAGTGAATCTAATAATAACAAAACATGGGAAAAATTAACATACACAGGAAATGAAACCACAAAACTAGCCACAACTTTGAAAAAGATAAATAAAAACATTAACATAGCTTATAAAACAGGAAACAAATTAAACAACATAATATACAATGGCATAGAAGAACACAACAAATTCAACAACAAGGGAGTCTACAAACTAACATGTAAAGATTGTAATAAATTTTATATTGGCAGGACAAGCAGACAATTCAATACAAGATATAAAGAACATTTAAAAGATTTCATACACGCAGGTGATAAATCAAGCTATGCTAAACATGTCATTAATGCAGGTCATCAAATGAACACAATTGAAAACACTCTCACGATAATCCACCGAGAAAACATTCCAGCTAGGATAAATATATTTGAAGACCTTGAAATTATAAAGGAAACAAACAACACCTCACTTCTAATGAGAACGCACCCCAGTCAAACCCATTATACGAGATCGTAAAAAAAAGTCAGTTGCTGCTACAAACAGCTGGAGTATACATCACCGTACACAACAACAACGAATAGGGAAGCTCAACCTGCAGAAGATGGAAGATAACTTCCGAAAGTGTTCCAGTTAATTTTATATACAATATTTTAACAAAGTTGAGGACGATGGCTCCTACCAACAGGCCCTTAGCTTACCACCCGGCTGCTGGCCTCACATCCACATGTGTAAATCACAGAGGTAGATGATCATCTAGCCAGTGTAGGGTGACATGTGGTTAGCATGACGAGTCCCCCAGCCGTTATAGCTGGTTTTCTCAACCTGGAACCATACTTATTGTAGCTACCCAAATGCCTCACAATGCTGGGCACCGGTCCCATACTGGCCGAAATACTATGAGAAAAATTTCTTCCCCATGGAGACTCAAAGCAGCGCAAGTCCCGTAGCTCTGCGCCAAGGCTTCCTGCCTTAACTTCTTTATGTCCTGCAGCAGCTAATTGGTCTATCTCTACCTCTCCTTCCCACCGGAGCCCAATTCAATATGTTTCTTGGTATGCTTTCATTAATATTTGTTTTACATGTCCTTACTATTACAATTGTTTGTATTTTACAAAATTTATAATTAAAATTTCCAGAGGAACTAAATATTGATGGGGTAAAGATAAATAAGAGCGATAGTTTTTGTTATTTGGGATAAATTATAGAGAAAGATGGGATATCAAATAAAGAATAGCATAAAGGATCAGAAAGAAGAAAAACCATAGGAATGTTAAACTCTGTATTATGAAGTAAAAACAATCTCTTAACAAACAAAAGAACTAATTTATAAGTCCATCCTAGAAAGTATAATGTTATATGGATCGGAAGTTTGGACAATGACACAACATGTCAACAGAATAACTGCAATGTAAATGAGTTTTTGGAGAAGAATTTCCAGAAAATTTCGACTGGAAAGAATTAGAAATACACAAATTAGAAAATGGATAAATGCCGAAAGAAGTATAATGGATGAGACTGAACACAGAAGACTAATGTGGTATGGACACTTAAGAAGAATACAAGATGGAAGACTAGCAAAAGCTGTCCATACTTGAAAACTGAAAGAAGGAGCAGAAAAGGAAGACCAGAACCACCTGGAAGAATAAAATTCAACATTCAATGAGGATATTTGGTGTAACAGATCAAGACACAGAGGACAGAGCATGATGGAAAACTTTAATTAAAGGAAATTTATGAAACAAACTGATAAATCTATATGTCCGTAGTCATTTATGTATTTTTTTAAATTCATTTTAATTATTTAGATTGGCTGGAGAAAAACCTCAATGATGAGGAAAATTCTCAAATAAAAAAATTAATTAAAAAAATTATTACAATTATTTCTAATACAAACTAAATTAAAGTTTTAAAAAAATATGGGATCCAAATTATTATAGGATATCTTTAATGCACTTTACATAAAATAAATTTTATTTCAACAAAATTATGAATGTAGTATATATATATATATATATATAGGAGAAGTTAAAAAATACATGTTTTGAGTTTTATTTTCTAATAAAATTCAGTAATAATGTACAAAATAAAGTTAAATGACATAACAACTAACACTTCTGCATGGTGTAAGAGTTTTAATTAAAATAAATAACAATATGATTTTAGATATTAAATTTATCACTTCTCACAAAAGACAAGTTTTATTTGAAGAGAAAATATATGCCTGAATTGGGATTTGAACCCGATGTCTCTGGTTCTGTACACTAGTGCTCTGGCCACTGAGCTACTACCTGCTAATTCAAACAAATGTTAATTCTCTCATTTTTATGAATTCCTGTGTGCCAAGGCTGTGAACTTTTGGTTCTACACATCGTCTGTGGCTTCTTTAACAAGAAGACTTTATTGGAAATTAACACCAATTTTTTTTCACTGGCTATATACGTAGTGTTAACTCCCAATAAAGTCTTCATGTTAAAGAAACCACAGATAATGTGTAGAACGAAATGTTCATAACCTCAATGCATGGGAATTCATATAAAAGGAGAGTATTAATATTCATTTGAATCAGGAGCTTGGTTGCTCAGTGGTCAGAGCACTGATGTATAGAACTAGAGATATCGGGTTCAAATCCTAATTCAGGCATATATTTCCCTTTTCAAATTATTTATTATGTATAGTTTGTTCATATTCTACAATATTTTGGGATGTTGGGGACTTGAAATCTTTTTTAGTCCATATACTACTAGTCCACTGTTGTGGTTTTAAGGTAGCATGCTGCCTTGTCCTGCAGTGGGCTTGGGTCAATTCCCAGTCAGGACAGACTCCTGGGTGAGGTCTTTTTCTGGGTTTTCCTCACCTGTAAGACAAATGTCAGGAAGCTTAGGGCCCAATGTCCCCAAAAATCATCCGGCCATCATCATCATCATCATCCTTATCATTATCATCATCTTCCTTCACTGGTGTGGAAAGCAATGAAAGCTACCATGCCTGTAATAGCCTGGTAAAGCTGCAAAACATAGCATGAAATTGCTATGATTGTAGTGAAAGACCTGCCCTTGGGCAGAATTACTATGGATTTATGATATACTACTTTGGGAAGCAGAAAGGAACTTTAATTTTCATGTGTTATATCAAATTTTACATGGAACCCACTACCAGTTTTAGAACAAATGCAAAGTTTATGTGTTGTAAGCTCTTATGATGCCGTTCTCCTTTCAGAATCTGAAGATAATTTACAAAGATCTTTACATTAATTTAATATGAATGCCAGAAAATATAATATGGAAATTAATATGAATAAGAATAAATACTTAACAATATCAAAAGAACCAGTAAGATGCAAATTAGAAGTGAAAGAAAAATTATAGAACAAGTATCAGCATTTAATTATTTGGGTGTATTAATAACAAACACTAAACATTTAATAAAAGAAGTAAAGAAACAAGTTGATAAAGCAGCACAAATATCAGGATATATGAAAGCTTTAATTTGGCACAACAAACATATTATGTCAATAGAAAGCAAAATCCGCATATACAAAACGACAGTTTGACCAGTTATGGAGCAGAAACTAGAGCTGATACAACAAACACTAAACAAATAATAAACAAAAGTGAAATGAAGATCTTAAGAACTATTCAGGGGAAATATTTGATAAGATACACAACACAGAAATTAGGGACAAATGTCATATTCAAGACATAATCAAATTTATTATAGATGGATGAAAATATTGAAAGGTCATATAGAAAGAATGGAAGACAACTGACAAGCAGAAAGAGCTAAAGAAGAGAGACCAATGGATGGGAGAAGAACAAGAGGAAGACCAGCCAAGAGATGGCTAGACAGTGGATGCACATCCAATACATATTCCTCCGAGGAGTTATTTTGGAAATAAACAGGAAAAAATCTTACAAATTATGAATAAGAAGAAAAATAAGCTCTATTTTAACATTATATTTGATGATGATCTTAGTAAATTTCAAGCAGCTGAGATGAAATTTTAAGAAGAGTATAAAGATGTATTGGAATGGACCAGATAAGAAATGATGACATTCATGAAGAACTCCATAAAAGAAAATATATCTAATAACAAGAAACGTGGAAAGAATATGTGCAAAGAACGGAAGAGAGTAGATTACCAAAGAAAATATTACATTGTTTTCTGAGAGGAAGAAGAGAAATCGGACATCCTTGGAAGAGATGGTCTTCGATGTATTAGTGAAGACAGAACAGGCAATCAATGCCTAATCCAGGAAGTGAAAAAAAAGAAGATGATGATCTTCAACTCTTAAGTCATTGCATCCCAATTCAATTTTGCTAAGAGCCTTTTATTCCAGGTTTCAGGATCTATTATGTTCCTTATAACTACAACAGAGGCTTTACTTCCCTTTTAAAGGAAATGTACTCAGGAGATTTTCACCTCCCTTAAACATTTATCAACTAGCTGAGTTGAATCTGTGAACCTGATCCCAGAGGTGAGATTATAACCACCAGACCACCATAATAAAGTGAAAGCAGGGGTGGTGTGTGCTATATGTTTAATGATTCACTGAACCCCCCCCCCAAAAAAATTGAATTAATTAAAAATAGTGTTAGTTGTAATTACAAATAGTGAACTTTTACTTCTTTTAATACATTTATTAAATACACAGATAGTTTAAAACACCAATGTATTTCTGCTATGGAAACCTCACTCGGTAATATAAAGACTAAATACTGCAGGAATAATATGGATTATGGAATAATATTATTGGCTGCGGTGGATTAGTGATATTTCCTTGCCTCTGATTCCGAGGGTTACACGTTCAAACCCTGCTGGGATCGATGGATTTTTTAGGTTGGAAAAAATCCAAGGAGCAAGTCCTCCGGGAAGGACTTTAAGCTGTGGGTCCCAAGTCTGAACATTTTGAGGCTTGTAAAAGAACCATAAGCCTGTAAAGAGGTCTCTAAGCAAAATTTGAGGATTCTATGCCACCATGCCTTCAACACAAATTCAAATAAAAAAGGCGGAAAAGCACACAATTTGTCGTCACAGTACGTGAATAATTACCCAAGAGAAATATATATGTTGATTTTTCAAAAAACGATATGAAAATATTATTTCAAATAAAGTGAGAAGTTGGGCTCAAAATAACCTAAAATCAGCATATTTGCAATGTAAAATGTGCATTAGTTATTGCTCAGACAGTGTAGACAACTTATTACAAAAAGCTGCTAACAAATAAGTGAAAGCTAAACTAATCTGGCCCATTTTCCCACCCTAACATGCCCACAATTAAAAAGGAAAATTTATTTGTATTTGTGACATTCGTCTGAAGAAGATAGAATGAATTGAAACAACTGTTACGAATGTGGAATAAAATAAATATGTATTTATGAAAATCATATAAAACTTTGATATTTTTATTTAGTAAATAAATAACACAAATATGCCCATCTAACACAAACTTACCCATTTTCTCACCCTAACTTGTCCACTAATATAGGTACATTCTTGGGATAGAATCCCCTTATATGTGAGCAAACATGTTGGCAATTGGCTATAGCAGGAACATGTGTTATCACATTGGGAAACACAATACTAAAAGTCACTTGCTCTCCAGTGGAATATTCGCTAGTGGTATGGTGGCATAGAAAAATAAAAAATTTATTGACCATCATCCTAGTAATACCTACTAGATGTCTCATTGGGTCGATATGTTGGCTACATACCATTGATGACATCTGTAGCGAATTAAGCATGACTAAATTATAAGAAGAAAGTTAAAAATTAAATTGTACCTGTTGGTAGGTGCCGTCGTCCTCAAGTTTGTTAAAATATTGTATATAAAATTAACTGGAGCGCTTTCGGCAATTATCTTCCATCTTCTGCAGGTTGAGTTTCTGCTACTTGTTGTTGTTGTGTATGGTGATGTATACTCCAACTGTTTGTAGCAGCAACTGACTTGTTTTTGACGATCTCATATAATGGGTTTGATTGGGGTGCGTTCTCATTAAGAAGTGAGGTGTTGTTTGTTTCCTTTATAATTTCAAGGTCTTCAAATATATTTATCCTAGCTGGAATGTTTTCTCGGTGGATTATCGTGAGAGTGTTTTCAATTGTGTTCATTCGATGACCTGCGTTAATGAGATGTTTAGCATAGCTTGATTTATCACCCGCGTGTATGAAATCTTTTAAATGTTCTTTATATCTTGTATTGAAATTTCTGCTTGTCCTGCCAATATAAAATTTATTACAATCTTTACATGTTAGTTTGTAAACTCCCTTGTTGTTGAATTTGTTTGTGTTCTTCTATGCCATTGTATATTATGTTGTTTAATTTGTTTCATGTTTTATAAGCTATGTTAATGTTTTTATTTATCTTTTTCAAAGTTCTGGCTAGTTTTGTGGTTTCATTTCCTGTGTATGTTAATGTTACCCATGTTTTGTTATTATTAGATTCTCTTTCAAGTTTTGTTATATTGTTTGCATCATTTTCCTTTTTTGTTTCTTTATAAGCTTATCAATGATTTGTTTGTTGAATCCATTGCTTTTCGATATTTTTTTAAGATATTGTAGTTCTTTGTTATAATTTGTTTTGTTCAAGGACAGTTTTAACATTCTGTTGGTTAAACTATTAAATGTGCTGACTTTATATTGGTATGGGTGTGTAGACTTGTTATTAATGGTGAGCATATTATTTTTGAATTTGCGGAAAATACTTATTTCAAGTTCCTTTTTCTCTATGTTTTTCATTATGGTAAGGTTTAGATAGTTTATTTTGTTATTAAATTCTATTTCTTCCATAAATTCTATTTTAGGATGCATGTTGTTTAGTTCTAGCAGAATTTCCTTTTCTTTTCTGTTCTCATTTTCATAAATAATCATGACGTCATCCACATATCTTGTAATTAGCTTCATATTGAATTTATTTATTAGAATTTCATAGTATTTGTTTTCTACAAGATTTGGAAGACAAATACTATGAAATTCTAATAAATAAATTCAATATAAAGCTAATTACAAGATATGTGGATGATGTCATGATCATTTATGAAAATGAGAACAGAATAGAAAAGGAAATTCTGCTAGAACTAAACAATATGCATCCTAAAATAGAATTTACGGAAGAGATAGAACTGAATAACAAAATAAACTATCTAGACCTTACCATAATGAAAACATTGCAAAAAATAAACTTGAAATAAGTATTTTCCGCAAATCTACAAATAATATGCTCACCATTAATAACACGTCTAGACACCCATACCAATATAAAGTCAGCACATTTAATAGTTTAACCAACAGAATGTTAAAACTACCTTGAACAAAACAAATTATAACAAAGAACTACAATATCTTAAAAACATGGCGAAAAGCAACGGATTCAACAAACAAATCATTGATAAACTTATAAAGAAACAAAAAAGAGAAAATGATGCAAACAATATAACAAAACTTGAAAGAGAATCTAATAATAACAAAATACGGGTAACATTAACATACACAGGAAATGAAACCACAAAACTAGCCAGAACTTTGAAAAAGATAAATAAAAACATTAACATAGCTTATAAAACATGAAACAAATTAAACAACATAATATACAATGGCAAATGGCATAGAAGAACACAGCAAATTTAACAATAAGGGAGTCTACAAACTAACATGTAAAGATTGTAATACATTTTATATTGGCAGGACAAGCAGAATTTCAATACAAGATATAAAGAACATTTAAAAGATTTCATACACGCGGGTGATAAATCAAGCTATGCTAAACATCTCATTAATGCAGGTCATCGAATGAACACAATTGAAAACACTCTCATGATAATCCACCGAGAAAACATTCCAGCTAGGATAAATATATTTGAAGACCTTGAAATTATAAAGGAAACAAACAACACCTCACTTCTTAATGAGAACGCATCCCAATCAAACCCATTATACGAGATCGTCAAAAACAAGTCAGTTGCTGCTACAAACAGCTGGAGTAAACATCACCGTACACAACAACAACAATAGCAGAAGCTCAACCTGTAGAAGATGGAAGATAACTTCCGAAAGCACTCCAGTAAACTTTATATACAATATTTTAACAAAGTTGAGGGTGATGGTATCTACTAACAGGTACAATTTAATTTTTAACTTTCATCATATGACTTCACCTCAACGGAATTTGATATGAGTTTTACTAGTATTGGTGACTAAATAAATTGGATCTTGTAAATCCTTACAAAGGGAAGGTTAAGGTCCAACATTGAGCTGCTGTTACACCATTGTAGATAGATAAATGAAATAATAATAATAATAATGTAGGAATAATATGCGTGCATGCAATGGTTATTTTCTCTTTACTGTCACTAGCACCAGTGACATTATACCAAAATGAATTTCTTTAAATAATGACAAACTGATTTAACAAATAATTTACATTCTCATTTATTTTATTTGGTTCACACTACTTTTATTATAAAGACCTAAGTTTATTCTTTGCCATTTTCACTGAATATCTAAAGTTCCTTTTTATCCTTACTAATGTATTGAACTGTCACAATTACTTATTCTTTGCTTCCTGGATCATACTCATTAGTCACTTGCCAGAAGCACAAACAACTACTAACCAATTGGTCTGGTAGATCTTTTATAGTGGTATTGAAGGCTCTTGGAAAGGTTGTCTTGTGCACACACCATGGTGTTAGTGATCCTTTGAGAATAGATCCTTCTCAAAGCCAAAACCATTAAAAAGCAATGCCCAGACACATCAGCGCCCAGCAGGCACTGCCACTACATGAGTACCAACCCACATATTCCTTATAACTTATAAGGTGAGACTTGAGAGTCTCGCTGCAGCATACAAAATTTGAATCAAGCAACATGGAGTATTTATTGAAACTCGCCACAATATGAACCCCTGAAATCAGTTCTAGGCTTGAAGAGACACGTGAGGCAAGGCGAAAAGAGAATATTCCTATGTCACTCATTGCTGATTAAATAACCAACACAAAAACATGAATACTGGAACTAATGAGTCAATCCAAAAATTCCCATTTTCTAAGTATTTTTATGGCTAGAGAAACATGTTTAATTTATTTCAATGGTATTTGTTTATTAGAATTTTAAATGGTTTTTGTATTATATATATATATATATCCATCCATCCATAGTAATTCTGCCCAAAGGCAGGTTCTTCACTGTAATCATAGCATTTCCATGCTATGCTTACAGCTTTACTAGGGAATTGTAGGTGTGGTAGCTTCCCCTTGCTTTCCACACCAGTTAAGGATGATGATGATGGCCATATGATTTTGGGGACCGTTTGGGCCTTAAAGTTTTCTTGACATTTGTCTTACAGGTGAGGAAAAACCCCGATAAAAACCTCACCCAGAAAAATTGCCCCGACCGGGGATCGAACCCAGGCTCGCTGCGTGACAAGACAGCATGCTACCTCGAGACCACAGCGGTGGACATATATATATATATATAATTATATATACTTTATTTACACACACTTTTAACATGTAACAAGGGAACTGTCAACCATTGCATGCTGAAAATTACCTTGAAATTTCTCCCAGAGAAGCGTTGTGATGTAACAAGATTGTGTCCAAAACAATTATCTGTCATTTTTAACTGTAAGGCATTGAAATCAAGGTACTGTAACCAAAACTTTTTGAATTTCTCTTTCCACTAGTACTAGTTTCATGTTTGTAAGTTTATTTAAACACAACTTACACGTGTTTGAAACCTGAAAGAGCATTTGTGGGAACCCTGTATTGATTACTGATTACTATGTAGTGGTGAATATGATGAAATGAGTCCTTGTAATGAATTTCCAACCGAGCATTTGTCTTGACAATTGAGAAAAACAGGGAAAAAAACAGGTATACGGCAGCAAGATTTGAATCCGGAATATCCTGAATATAACAGTGGTAGTATTACTACCACTTATGCCACTCACTCAATCTATGCCTCATATTGAACTAATTTTAAGAATAATCTAGTGAACTTCCAGTTAGTTTAGGGTAGGAGCTGCAACAATTTATATTTCATTGTAAATTAATATAAAGTGGACTGTTTAATGATGATTTCAGATGACTGGTTTAGATGTGGAAACAGATCGGATCCTGGAAGTTGCCTGTTTGATTACTAATTCTTCTCTCAAAGTTCTGTGGGAAGGACCTAATATAATAATTCATCAACCAGATATTGTATTACAGTCTATGAATGACTGGTGCACACAACATCATCGAGAGGTGAGATACATTATATTCTCTATGCCAGTAGTACTCTATCGATCCGAGGATGCCAGATATTTATAAATAAATAATGTTAATTAATAAAAATTAATAAAATTAGTCATATCTCACTTTATACTTTGTGTTCTTCAAGCATTGAAATTGCAGTCTTCAAGAGGAATCCATCCTATCTACAGATGTCATAAAGATGGCTAAAGATGGGAGAAGTTCCTTTTGAAAACTGCAGTTCCCATGCTTGAAGAACACGAAGTATGAGGTGAGATACGATTCATTTTATTAATTTTTACTAATTAATAATTGAAACCATCATAATGTTATTACCCATAATTAATTTGTGAATAAATAATGTATTTACAATTTTCTCTGACACAACTATACATTTCTGTAAAATGCTCTACTGGAAAAAAAAATAATAAAATAAAAAAATAAAATAAAATAGTAATAATAATAATAATAATAATAATAATAATAATAATAATAATAATAATAATAATAATAATCCTTTATTTTAGCTGGCAGAGTTAAGGCCAAAAGGTCTTCTCTTCCACTCAACCAGCGAATAGTAGAATTATACAAAAATTACATAAAAAAACTCCTGGCGCGACAGGCCTAGAGGACCCTTAGCCTACCAGCCAACTGCTGGCCTCACATCCACATGTGTCAATCACAGAGGTAGATGATCATCAGCCAGTGTTGGGGTGACATGTGGTCAGCATGTCGAGTCCCCCAGCCGTTATAGCTGGTTTCCTCAACCTGGAGCCGCTACTTATTGTAGCTACCCAAATGCCTCACGATGCTGAGTGAGCACCGGTCCCATACTGGCCGAAATACCATGAGAAAATTTCTTCCCCATGGAGACTCGAACCAGCGCAAGTCCCGTAGCTCTGCGCCAAGGCTTCCTGCCTTAACCACTCGGCTACAGCGCGGGACACAAAAATGACATACATATTACAATTTTAAGATATTATTAAAATACAGACTAAACAAAATACAATGATGATGTGATCTAATACTAGCTAATACTAACAAAAACATGGAATATAATAAAATTAAAATGATATAAAATAAAGTAAGTAGCTTCCTAGATGATTATTTATAGAATGCTCGATATAGTTGTTATGCAGTTAATGTTTTCATTATGTCGAACTTAAGATATTAGTTAATTTGTATTTAAATAATGATAGCAATTGACAGTCCCTGACATGACTGAGAAGTGAGTTCCATGCTCTAGTCATAGATATTGTGTAAGATTCAGAGTATAGATATGTGTTGTGGTATCAAAAGTAAAGAAGAGTCTTGTGATCTTGTTCCTAAATTGTCATGAGCTGATAAATTTTGAAAACGTATTGTTAAATAACTTGGTAAATATGTGTGCAGAATTTGGAATAGTAAGGTATGTGAATGTAAAGTTCTTCTGTCATATAGGCATAGCCATGATAAGGCCTGAAATGAAGGAGACACGTGGTCATAACGACGGAGATTGAATATAAATCAGATGCACGCATTATGAGCACGCTGTAGTCTGTCAGATAGATCAGTTGTCAAATTAGTCAGTAATATGTCGCAGTAGTTGAAATGTGGCAATATAAGAGTCTGTACAAGTATTTGTTTTAATTTTGTAGGAAGGAAGTTTTTAAAACTATTTAGGGAGTGAAGAATTGAGAACACTTTCTTGCAGGTATTATTCACCTGGATTTTCCAGTCTAGGTGTTGGTCCATGTAGATACTCAGATTTTTTACTACTAAGCTGTAGGGGATGTTTTTGTCATTTAGGAGAATGGTAGGGATATTTTCGTAATTTATAATGCTTTAGATTCGCCGATGCCCTATAATTATGCACTATGTCTTGTCAGCACTTAGATTAAGTCCATGTTTCCTTGACCATTGGGAAATTGAGACTAGGTTACTATTTAGTTTGTCTAGTGTGTCATGTACATCGTCAGGATGGGAGTGAATGTAAATTTGTAAATCGTCAGCGTATAAGTGATGTCGACAATAAGTAAGACTAGTGGATATGTCGTTAATATAGACAGAGAACAGAAGTGGTCCTAACACTGAACCTTGTTGGACGCCACCCTTCAGTGATAGCCAGGACGAGGAAAGTTCTGCTTTGGATTCATTGCTGGCGATCATGAAGGTAGGATCCAAGCCAGTTAACAGCATTGTCCAAAAGATTCAGAGCGCGTAATTTTGCTATTAATATGTCAGTTTCAACAGTGTCAAAAGCTTTACTGAAGTCCAAGAGTGTAAATATTGTCATGTGGCCATTGTCCATTGCTTCCCGTGCATCTTCGGTAACTTTAAGGAGTGTGGTTGCCGTACTATGGTCTGTCCTAAAACCTGATTGGTGTGGGTCGAGTATGTTATGTTTGTTAAGGTAATCAGTTAATTGTCCATGAACAATGTGCTCCAAGGCCTTAGATAGGACTAGGAGGATGCTGATTGGTCTAAAGTCGTTTGGTGTTACAGGTACTTTAATTCTAGGGATTGGTCTGACTATAGATTTTTTCCAAAGTTAGCAGTAAATTGAGGTCATGATTGAGGCATTAAATATATGGGTTATAGTTGGGAGTATTTTCTTTAAAAGTTGATACTTATATTGTCTATACCTTGTGTCTTAGTTCTAATGTGGTCCAGGGATAGTTTAACGTCGATTGGCATTATATAGGAAAAGAAGAATTTTTCTCGGGAAGGAGTAGGTGTGGATAAGATCTCATCTATAGTTTGTTGTTTGGTCATAGTGTTTATGTTAAGTGTGGTGTACGATGTGAAATGTTAGTTTAGATCGTCCAGTGATATGTTAATACTCTCTTCTTTGGTTGTCGGTTGCTGTAAACCCATTGATCTAATATATTTCCACATATCATTGCATTTGTGTTTGGATCAATGAGACTATGAGCATACTGCAACTTAGCATTCCTAATGATTTGATTAGTTTTGTTTCTTAATGTCTTATATTGTCTTAAGTTAGCATCACTTTGTCTTGTCTATATTTTCGAAAAGCAGTATCCCTCTCAGCCATCAGTAGTCGAATTTCGTGGGACATCCAGGGAGCTGGGGATTTAGTAATTCGTCTAGTCTTGAAGGGGGCATGTTTGTCGTAAAGTTCTAATACCATATTGTTAAATTTAAGCAATTTTCCATCAATTGTGCATAGGGTCCAAATGTCATGCCATGGCATCTCGATAGCGTCTGCAATTAGAGCTTGCTGGTTAATAATTTTTTTAATTTCAGTACGTCAATAATTTAGGACAAGTCCTAGGACACTGGAGAGAGTATTCAATATATATGACGTCATGGGCTGATATGCCGGGGGCAGGTATTTGTCTGTAGTTTATAATTTTCTGTGAATTTGTCGTGGCTATGATGTCTATTAATGTATCAGTTGTGGATGTGTGATGGGTTGGTTGTAAAGGCAAGACATGCATATTCCATCCATCCATAGTAATTCTGCCCAAAGGCAGGTCCTTCACTGCAATCATAGCATTTCATGCTATGCTTGCAGCTTTACTAGGGAATTGTGTAGGTGTGGTAGCTTCCCATTGCTTTCCACACCGGTGAAGGATGATGATGATAATGGTAAGGATGATAATGATAAGGATGATGGCCATATGATTTCGGGGACCGTTTGACATGCATATTGCATGTATGAAATAATGCTAGTAGTTCTGATGCTGATGAAAGGAAGAAGTAAGTTAGAATTAAAGTTGCCCATTATTATAACATGTTGATAATGTGGCAGTAAACTTAATGAAGGTGTCTCTATGTCACTAAGATACTCTACTTTTGGAGTTTGTACACCACGCACAGGAGACATCTATGTAAACTAGAATACACATAAAGATAACTACATTAAGGCATCAGGATTCAACCATTTCGCTCACAAAGAAGCTGTATTCAATAGTCTAATACACAGATTGGTGAATGTACACCTGAACCGAGAAAAATATGAAGAAGAAAAAGAATACATAATTAAAGTAGCAATAGAAAATGGTTATGAAGAAAACATGGTACACAAGAAAATAAATAAGTTTAACAGGCAAAAACTAATCAATGAAAGCACACTTAAAAAACAAACAGAAGAGAACATAAGATTAAAAAAATTCACTTACCATCCTTTAAAACACCACAAGTTCCAGAAAATTTTCAGTAAGTTTAACATTCGATTGGCCCCAAAGAATGAATACAGCCTAAACAAGATAATTAAACCAACAAAAATGAAAAATTGGAGAAGAATATAAATCAGGAATATATCAGATCAAATGTAAAGATTGCGACAAAATCTATATAGGAAAAACAAAAAGAAATTTAAAAACCAGATTGAAAGAACACCTTAGAAATGTAAAAAAGGGTGAAGTGAACAAGTCAGCTGTAGCAGCCCATGCTTGGTCTGAAAATCATTTAATCGATACATATGCTAGCCTAATCAAACACACAGATAAACAAAAGAACTCACAGTCTGGTAAAAAATCCACATCCAAAAAAACAAGAAAGATAAACTCATGAATTTCGAATTTTGACCTGATCCAGAGGTTCATCGGTCCACCGATAGAAGTAAGAAGAAAACCACCAAGAAACGACATAACACCGGTCGACCAGAGGCTCTGAAGATGGAGATAAGCTCTGAAACTGCAGTATAGAAGAAAAAGGATATGAGGTGAGGTAATAAAAACATTAATTTAATTCTTAAACTAGCTGAAATTTCAATGAAGAGGAATTCTGGTCATGCATTGTAATCATGGGAGGAGTGAAGAATGACTTTGGGCTCTAAGTTCGATTTGATATACATCGCAACTCCCCCACCTCTTTTTCCTAATCTATCATTGCAACAGAGAGTGTACCCATCGATATCAACAAGTGAGGAGTGAAGGGAAGGTTTAAGCCAGGACTCAGATATTTATTAGGATCGCATGTAGATAGATTTTGAAAAATAAATGTTAAATTTCATGAATGTGAGACAGAATGCTTTGAGCGTTAATGTGGGCGATTTTAAGAGTAGATGAACGAGGAGAAAAACATTCTTTTAGCAGGTAGGCATGAGAAGAATGTGAGGGTTCATTGACATTGTCATTTGAAGAAAGGGTAGGAACTTGTCTGGGGGATGGTCGTGTTGAAAGTAGGTCAGGGACTGTTAATAATTGACTAAAACCTAAAATATCAAATAATGAAACTTTTGCAAATAATGAAAATTTAAATTGAATTAACACGGTATTAGAAGCAGAGAAAATAAATATTAGTATTAATAAAATGAATTGGACCATTATAATCAAATAAACTAAATGTTAACCTAATTAGCCTAGAAAAATTGCTATAGCTTAATTATTAATTTAAGAATTATTGGAAAAAAATTGCTATATATTAAAAATAAGAGATAGAATAATTAAATGGTTCTTAAATTAAATTATATTGAAAAACATACCCTATAATATGCTAAAAGCTTAAATTAACATAGGTCACTAGCACTGGTGATATGCTTTTTGATTCACCAACTTTAGTGAATATAACACCGTCCAATGTCCAGACATTGCATAGACCAAATTTATCAATAGTGTCTGTTAATAGTTGGTGGCACATTCTTGTTAGATCTTCTCGGATTGTTATGCCCGATCCCTTAAGATGTTTCTTATTTTCGAACATCTCTCTTCTTTTACGATAACTGACAAATTTTATTATAATAGGCCACGGCGTATCTTCCCTTCGTACACCAACACAATGGCTCCTGTCAATGTCAGTAATAGAGAGATCCACACCGATTTTCTGGGCTATTTCAATTGCTTTAATATCAGTGTCCTCCCCGGCCACTTATTCAACCCCGAAAACAATATAAGCATTGCCACCTCTGATACTGCTCTAAGTCATCCACTTTTGTCTGTAAATTGCTTATCACTCTATCTTTGTCTTCAATTGTTTTTTTTTTAAGATTTTCAATCACTGTAGTGTTGTTTTCATAGTTTTTTGAATTTCCGCCACAACTTCGTTCTTAATCATGGTTGCCAACACCTGCAGCAACTCCTTGTCTTGGAGCGAGTCGGACACGACGTGCCTTACAGTGTCTTCAATTGAACAAGTAGATTTATTACCTCTTCCACCCATTATTGTATAATATTGAATAACATGTAATAAATTACACTAAACTATTAAATAACACTTAAAATAAACTTACAGATATGTTTCACTGACACAACTGTTGTTTCCGATTGAGGGTCTTTCCACTTTTCAGCGGTTACCCCTTTACCAGCCGGCTGCTGGTCCTTCACATCCACATGTGTCAATCACAGAGGTAGATGATCAACAGCCAGTGTAGGGGTGACATGTGGTTAGCATGTCGAGTCCCCCAACCGTTATAGCTGGTTCCTCAACCTGGAGCCGCTACTTATTGTAGCTACCCAATTGCCTCACGATGCTGGGTGGGCACCGGTCCCATACTGGCCGAAATACCATGAGAAAATTTCTTCCCCCATGGAGACTCGAACCAGCGCAAGTCCCGTAGCTCTGCGCCAAGGCTTTCACCTTAACCGCTCGGCTACGGCGCGGGACCACAACTGTTGTTTACACCTGCAAAAAATCGAAAAAGCCAGGAGCGCTGTTGAAGACTGTTAACAACAGAACTGGATATAGTTTTTACTGACGTGCATAGTCAGATATCTGGGGTTTAACTCCCAGTTTGAACATAATTTTTCTTTCTAAAATAAAAGCATTGGTAACTTTATTGTAGATGTTAAATATGTAATATCCAAATAATATAAATATTGCATGATGTAATATAGCATATAGTATACCCATATATAACATTTAAAAAAATATTGTTGCTATAATTACTTGTTAAAATTTATTTATCAGTTTTATTTTAAAATTTTAAATACTGTTTTATTCAAAATTTGTAGGAAGTAACACTGTGAGGTATTAGTAATTAAATATTATTAAAATTACACCTCAGCTCATATTTAGTCTTCTTTTTAAAACCGGTTTTGGATAAACGAAATCCTCCATCTTCAGTTTAAACTCTATTGTTGTTTTGTCATTGGTAATTTTTCTTCCTCCATTCATTGGTAAACCGATGAACTTCCAAATCAAATCACATTCCCTAGGAATTTCAAAATCCAATAATTGTTCCTCTTCCCAAAAATGTGAGTTCTTTAGGTTTTTCCATTTAATTAATTTTGCCTTTCTTTCATATTTCATGTTTTTCTGACCCAAATATGACTAGCTACTGCAGACTTTTCTATTTCTCCATTTTTAAGATTCCTAAGTGTTTCTTCACTCTGATTTTCAAATTTCTCTTTGTTTTCTCTATGTAGATTTTATCACAACCCCCACAAATTTATCTGACTATTTAACTCATGCCTCAAATGGGAGTCAATGACCAATCACGTTTCAATGATTTCTGTTTTGCAACCAATCAGAGTCGTGTTTCACGAAATATTTATCAGTGTTATATTTACCATATTAAAGAAAGCTCCTCCTTTTTAATATTCTGAACAGGTCTAACCATTATTTTGCAGTGACTGAGCTTATAAGAAATACGGCTACCAGATTGTATATATAGTGCATAGATGTCAACACATAGCGCTTGCAGGAGTTAATATAAAAACATTTGTAGCAATTTATTATACCACCAAAAAAAGAAACCACTGTTTGCACTTTCTTAAATGTATTTTTTCCCAGGTAATAATCCAGAAAATATAATTGTCATATTTACATCATACGACATCAGAAATGAATTAATATACAGTTTTATGTGTTTCATTTTTTCTCCACTAGAGAGCATTCTTACAATATTGCGTTCCTTTGGCAATAAATAGTATGATCTGGTTGCAGTGATAAACAAAAGAAGCAGATGAAGCATACCTATCGTTTCTCATTTGTTTTCAAACATCGCCGTTTACAATAAATATATAAATATTTTAAAATAACTATAGTTAAATAATGATTTGTGTGTAAACAGCTTAATTTTATTCGTTAAATAGTCCTAACAAATGCCACTCTTGAATTCCAAATTCTCTAGATAAATTGGAAATCACTTGTGGCATTACTTATGATAAATATCTGATTTATTTTCTTCCTCCATTTTCTCATTTTTGTTGAGGCTAAAAATCATTTTTTTGGTCCCAATCTTATGTTAAACTTTTTGAAAATTTTTTGACACTTATGGTGTTTCATAGGATGATATGTAAATTTCTTGAATTTTATACTTCATTCTTTTTCATTTTCATTTATTAGATAATATGTGTGGATTGTAATAAAATGTACATAGGGAAAACAAAAAGAAATTTTAAGATCAGAGTGAAGATACATCTAAGGAATGTTAAAAATGAGGAAGTAAAAAAATCTCCAGTACCCACTCACACTTGGCCAGAAAAGTATCACATTGAAACAAAGGTAGAATTAATTAAACAAGTAGAAAAACCTAAATAACTCACAGTTTGGAAAAATATCTACATTCAAAAAATGGAGGAGCAATTAATGAATTTTGGAATTCCTTGGAAAGGTGATTTGATTTGGAGGTTCATTGGTCTGCCAACAGATGGAAGAAGAAACACTGAATTACCAGCGACATAATAACAGTTAAGTACAAACAGAAGATGAAGGATTATTATTATTATTATTATTATTATTATTATTATTATTATTATTATTATTATTATTATTATTATTATTATAATGGTCCACCGCTGTGGTCTCGAGGTAGCGTGCTGCCTTGTCACGCATCGGGTCCGGGTTCAATCCCCGGTCGGGGCAGTTTTTCTGGGTGAGGTTTTTATCGGGGTTTTTCCTCACCTGTAAGACAAATGTCAGGAAAACTTTAAGGCCCAAATGGTCCCCGAAATCATATGGCCATCATCCTTATCATTATCATCCTTACCATTATCATTATCATCATCATCCTTCATCGGTGTGGAAAGCAACGGGAAGCTACCACACCTACACAATTCCCTAGTAAAGCTGCAAGCATAGCATGAAAATGCTATGATTGCAGTGAAGGACCTGCCTTCGGGCAGAATTACTATGGATTGATTATTATTATTATTATTATTATTATTATTATTATCATTATTTTTATTATTATTATTAATTATTATTATTATTGTTATCATCACCATCATAATCATCATAATTGTCATAATCATCATCATAATCATAATCGTCATCATCATTATCATTGTCACCATTATCATCATCATCATCATTATTATTATTATTATTATTATTATTATTATTATTATTATTATTATTATTATATTATTATTATTATTATTATTATTATTATTATTATTATTATTAGGCCTATTATTATTATTCACTCATAAATAAGTTTCTGGTACTTTTCTAAAAAAATATTGTTACATTAATTTCTTAAATTCACAAATCTTTACTGACTTTAAAATGATGTTATTGCTGTTCTTTGATGTTAAAACTATGAACTTGAATATACTTTATGTAAAAGAGTGCTCTTAATAGCTGGAATAAATATTGCTACACAACTAAATATCTGTGTTCGCAATGTAAATGGCGATAAGTCAAAAATGGACTAAAGTGAGTTATCAAACTGAGCATGTTTAAAAATCCCATTTTTTATAAAAGTACAATTCTGAACTGAACATATTTTAAATACAACAAACACAGATATGGAGATATTTGCAAGATAGAAGCAAGGGTTTCATAGCATTTGGTGCACGGGAATTAACAGTGTATATAAAAAAAATTTGCATTTAGATTGGAACTTGCTCAGATAGCTCAATCGGTAGAGTCTTGGCGTAGAAAGTCAAAGGTCCTGGGTTCAAGCCCAGTCTGAGCATATAATTTTTCTCTTCAAATATGACAGATATGGAAGTGTAGTAAGATTTATTTGGATACGTGAAATTATTTTTATAACCAAAGGGATCCGTGATAAAAATCATTTGGGAAACATTGATCTAACAGTATTTCAGAAATATAAATTTTAAATAAATTTGTTTCTAGTCTGGTCTTACTGAAGCATCACGGAAGAGCAAAGTATCTCTGTCAGATGCAGAACAGCAGATTTTGAGTTTCTTGAAACTGCACATTCCACCTGGTAAGGAAATAAACATTTCTGTATCTTCTTCATTGTTCATTAAAACCATTTGTAAATATTTAATGTCAAATTGTGTATTACTTCAGTGCATGAGATTCAAGAAAGTGATTGACAGTGTGTGGGCAATCGTATACATGAAGGGGCTAACCTTGCTGATGACCAATTACAATCCATGTTTATCATATGATTTTGGGATACACCATCAGTAGCAGCTTTTCAGGTGAAGTGAGTGAAGCCACTTCACCTACATTCTAATTATATAACATCATCATCATCATCACTCCAGGGATTAGGCAATTGCCCGTTCCGACTTCATAATGCATCTTCTAGGTCTTCCAACATCACGTCTTCCTCTTATATAACATTACAATTATTTTATTTTATTTTATTATTTGTTTATTATCTTCCTCTGTCGAAAGAATGTCTATTTTACGTCAGCTTCTTAAGAACAGTGGCTGCTGATAGTTCACAATGTGTCCGCTAGAGCATTCCTACCACAGTGAACTGAACTAAAATTTAATGGGTTATATCTTTGACACTTAACAACTTTGGAAAAAATGTTTGCCTTCTCACAGTTGCTATAGCAACTGTAACATCAACAGATATTAAGGATATTCAGTCTGTAGAGAACTGGTTCTAGGCTTCTAAAATTCTCACTGATGGTGAAGACGTGGTGTATGTTTAGTGAAACACGTCAAGCGCTTAAATTGGATCTGTGTTGGACAAGAAGGGTGATTTGGTTTAGTACGTTATCTTCAATTGGCGCCACAGTATCTACATTTCAGATATTGCTTTAGTTTGACTCAATGGTAAGCATTTTTGTAGTCTCACAGCATAGAAAGCCAAAGGTCCTGGGTTCAACCCCCAGTCTCAACATATAGTTTTCTCTTCAAATGTACTTTAACGATAAAAGAATTTATAAACAAAAGAAGAGAATATAACAAGGAAACACACATAGCTTTTATTGATTTTGTGAAGGCATTTGATAAAGTAGACAGAGGAAAACTCTGGACAATTTTAAAAGAAAAAGGAATTCCGAAACACTTAATAGCAGGTATAAAGAGTTTGTACTGGAACACAAATTTTGTTATAAAAACTAGAAATGAAGTAAGTAAAAATAAAATTCATACTAATCAGGAGTTAAACAAGGATGCAGTATCTCTCCAGTTTATTTAACCTATACATCAATGATATAATAAAAAAATGGAATGAAGAAACAAATAAAGGAATAAAATTAGATAAAACACACTATTTGAAAACATTATTATAGGCTGATGACCAGGTAATAATAGCAAATACAGAAGACGAACTTCAGAGGAATATTTTTAAACTACATAATATATGTGAACAATATAATCTCAAAATATCCATAGAAAAAACTAAGGTAATGGCATTCAAGGGAAAAATCAAATCAGATCCAAAAGTAATAGGAAACAAAATCATAGAACAGTGAACCACCTCAATTATCTAGGATGTGACATTTCATTTAATTATGATAATGATATAAATAATAAAATAGCAAAATTCCAGGGAATATGTGGTACGATAAACGAACACTAAATAACAAAACAACAAGAGAGACCCATTGAAATTTTATAAAATGTTGGCAGTACCGGTACTGCTCTATGGTTCAGAAGCCTGGATACATAAAAAACAAGATCTAAGTAGGATTACGGCGGCAGAAATGAAATTTTTGAGATCTGTTAAAGGGTGCACTAAGGAAGACAGAATCAAGAACACAGAAATAAGACAGGAACTTGAAATATTTGCAATAACTGATAAAATGGATACATATAGACAAAAATGGAAGCAACACATAGACAGAATGAATGAAGATAGATATCCAAAACAAATAACAAAATACAAACCTAAAGGCACCCGAGATGTGGGTAGACCTAGAAAGAGATGGGCTGAAATCGAAATGGGTCAACAGACCTAATCCATGAATGAAGATGATGATGATGATGATTACTTTAATTTCTTAAAACACAAATAGCATATCACTTCTCATTACATCAGGCTTGTTCAATGATAATGTCAAGTAATGCAAACTTCATTTAAAAATTCTTGGTTTGAACAATACTCATGATTATGCAGTAGCGTTACATTAAAAAAAACTCTTTTGTTGGCCATGTGTTTTATTTAGTAATAAATTTGGTGTCTGGAATAAACAAGGATTTTGTGACTTTCAAAATGTGACGCGTGCTTTAAGTAAGCATACAGATGCTGAGGAGCATTTGAAGTGACATTTTCAGTTGAAAACTTTCAAAAAATGATAATACAATTACAGATGCTCTTAGGGAAATTGCCAGACTGTGTACCTCTCATCAATTTAATGACTGTGTTTCTTTTGAATCAACAAATTTTTGAGGCCAGTCATTAGTGCTGTACTATAATATTTAAATATGTTCATCATGTTGTCCCTTCACCTATTTTTTCCAACCACCAGCTGCCATTATCCACCGTTTTGTGTTGTCTCAGTTCCTGTGTCGTGTGTCTCAGTTCATGTGTCGTGTGTCTCAGTTCCTGTGTCGTGTGTCTCAGTTCCTGTGTCGTGCTTTCCATGCACTAAGTGGAACACAGACTGGAGTGTTAATTGTAACAACAGTTTTAATTCGTATCAAGTTATTTGTATTGAAACATCTTTTACGTGGATTATGAGTAATTATAATATTATCGATAGTGAAAATAGAAAATGGTTTGGGTGTAGCGCCATTAGAGACGGACAGCGAGTCAGAGGAAATTTGACAACACTGTGATCTTCGCATCAGCTGGAAGCAGAAATGTCAATCCTTTTTTTTGCATCTCACACACTGTAGTCAGCAGAATTAAGGCAAAAAACTTTTTTTTCCCTTAAAGTATAAATGTTTGTGATTTAGTATTTAGGTTTATTATGAGTATTTAGATGTAAATAAGGAAAAGAAAACAGTCAGAAATGAAAGATATCAAGATCATAATCATGAACAAATCCGTTTTAGGCCATGTGACTTGTGACAGTAAACCTAACAAAAAATTCCTTAAAGTAAATAAAATAGGCAAGAATAAAACTTTGCAAGAAATGGTCTTCCTCTTTCCACCGATGTTTTGGTCTTAATTAAAGATAAATGGATCCTTATTTGAAAATCTGGTGAACTTGAACAAACACAGAGCTGCAGAACCTATACGAAGATGTTGGTATCATAACTGATATTAAAAACTGTCTCTTTGTGAGCAATGTGATTAAATCCAGAAGCTTTAATATAATTATCTTGTGTGACATCTTTCTGTATATTCCAAATTCTATCTTATTATTCACTTCATTTCTTATTCAATTTATATCTACAAATGGTATTTGTCTGTTGACATCAGTTTCTATTGAAAACTTTACAATTTGACTCTGAATGTTCAAGAATTTTGAAGCATCATCTACTTGTTTACAATTCAGTTACATCATAAACATATCTACACCAAAATTTAAGAATTAAAGGTTGCTAATTATCTTTTGTTTTGAAATTTCTCATAAATAGATTGGCTAAAATGGAAACAGGGATTTGCCATAGAAAGATAAGGGTTTCCCCATAGAAAGACCTGAGTTTTGTTTGTAGAGGTTTCCATTATACATGAAAAATATTTATTCAATGCATAACCGGATTAAGATTTCTGTGACAATTTATGTCAGCAAAATATGTTCTAAATCATCATCTTCAGCAAGCAGAGTGGACACATTAGTGAGTTAGTTAGGTTGAATTTATATAGATACCAGTACATATTAGTTACAGTGGCAGAGGGTGAAAAAATGAATTTGGTAGATATAATCACTATCTTTCCTCACTTTGATGGCTTCCAAATTCCCCTAATAATTACATCCGCTACATACTCTACTATTAATATCAATCTGTTCTTGTAAATCTTATGGATCGACTGGATAATAATTAATTTGAGCAACAAAAAATACTTAAAATAATAATGTTAGGATTCAAATAATTAACATAAATAATAAATCAATTTAAATGCAATATGTGGGGATTTTAATTTAACAACATTTTATTATATAGGGGTAGGTATAGTAGCATTATTAATTATGGTTATTTTAGGGGGCTCAATATTGAGATGATTAATTTTCCCTACTTCCTTATTTATTTGTTTACCTTTATATGTAAAGTTGTTAAAGGATGAGTTATTTTGCACTTTAATTTACCTTCTTTTTGTAAGTTAAAGAAGAAAATTGATGATTTAATACAAAATATATAAATATATTGGATCAAAATTTGCACTATCCATATCAAATTCACTTGAACATGATATATTTATTATTAGTCTTTCCAAAATTTATATTCACCAGGTCTTACATTGACCTATAATTGTTTAAAATAGCTTGTTAGAATCACATTTAATACAACATATAAGCTAAAATATGGAATGTCATTGGTTTAAGTCCCGATGGGGTCATGCTTTTTAAACTCACCTAAACCCTCTTGCAGCACCATGATCCTGGGGTTGACTCAGCCTCTAATGCAAATGAATATCTGGGGATAAAGTCTGGTGCCATCTGGGGTTGACAACCCTGCTGATATCTTGTGCCAATTGTATAGAAAGGTGGGAGCCTTACCTCCTACACTCCAAGGGCTTGCTAAGGCTTGTAGTGGCATCAGTTTTTTTTTAATGTACTTTCAGAGAGTTTTCTCCTTTAATCTTAGAATTTTCATTTAGTATTTGCAGGTAAGTGCCCACTGGCTGGGAATACTGCTTACATGGACAGAATTTTTCTTCAACGTTACATGCCACAAGTTGATGAATATTTACACTTCCATGTAGTGGATGTTTCAACAGTTGAAGAGTTGTGCAAGTATGTTTATTTCTGATTAATATTTTAATCAAAGTAACATTGTGAGGTTAATTTTAATAAATTTTAATTGAGTCAGTAGATCTTATCTCATATTTTGTTAGATTCATGCTTCAGTATCTCTTTATACATCATCAGCTCTTTCTGGCTGTTGAATTATTATTGGTTGGCAATTCTGGATGTTGCTTCCTCTTCTCTCTTTAGGTAGACCTATGAACTTGCAAATTGAATCTTTTTCCCTGGGAATTTCAAAATTGATTACTTACTCTTTGTTCTTGTGGATGTAAATTTCTCTCCAAACTGTCAGTTCTTTGGATTTTTCTAACTTTTAATAATTTTGCATTCACTATGATTCTATGTTTTTTACCAAGCATGAGCAGCTACTGCAGATTTTTCTACTTCCCCATTTTTCAGTAGATAACTTACCTTGAAATTTCTCCCAGAGAAGCATAGTAATGTAACAAGGCTATGCAAAAAAAAAAATCTGCAAATTTTAACCCGGGAGAGGTGCCACCTTATGAGGTGGTCTGGGGGATTTCCTGACTCCAAGGGAAAAAAATTGTGTTCGCTACAAACTAAATTTTAATTTTATTTATTTATACAAGTTGT
This sequence comes from Diploptera punctata, assembly GCA_030220185.1. Lineage (NCBI taxonomy): Eukaryota > Metazoa > Arthropoda > Insecta > Blattodea > Blaberidae > Diploptera > Diploptera punctata. Next base: position 26,654 of record JASPKZ010009865.1, read on the forward strand.
TCTTATATTAACTTAAACTAAAATTAAAATAATGTTAAAGTTACTTGAAATAAAAAGTAGTAAAAATAAACATGTTATGAAAATCCATATTTGGTTCATCTTCCGGGCTTATAGGCTGTGGTCTGGTTGTCTTCTTACTCGACGTTTCGTCTACTACTGCGGTAGACCTCATCAGGAGATACTGCGTGCTCTCTGTGAACTCCTCAACAGTCGGCTGCAGCCAGTCTGCAGCCTGGCTGCAGCCGACTGTTGAGGAGTTCACAGAGAGCACGCAGTATCTCCTGATGAGGTCTACCGCAGTAGTAGACGAAACGTCGAGTAAGAAGACAACCAGACCACGGCCTATAAGCCCGGGAAGATGAACCAAATATGGATCAAGACGCCGGCCGTGAAAGCCTACAATTATATGTTATGAAAAGCCTACCAAAATAATTGGGTAATTTTAAACAAAATATTTAGCAAATTTACGATAAGTCAAAGAAAAAAAAACAGATTTAATAAATATACTGTTTTAAAAAGTTTATTCAAATTTAATTTTAGGCCTAAATGGATACTAGAATTCTTTTATGAAATTTTCACTTGATGTACAGTAATAATAGTTGTCTCAAAACATTGTTAGCTCTATAAATACATCATCATCATCATGAACAAATTCGTTTTAGGCCATGTGGCCTGTACGGTAAACCTAGCGAAGATGGTCTTGATCTTTCCACCGATGTTTTGGTCTTCCTTGGTCCCTATGTCCATTTGGGGTATATTGGAATGCCACTTTTGGAAGTCTATTTCTTGCCATTCTTCTCAGATGATTTTTCCATTCTTGTTGGTATCTTTGGATATCTTCATTTAAACTTGCTACTCCAAGTTTTCCTCTGATAGTAGTGTTCCTTTGGTGATCCAGTCTATTAACTCCTAACAATGATCGTAAGAAGCGCATTTGGCTTACTTGAAGTTTATGAGAGTTTCTTTTATTTAAAATCCAAATTTCACTTCCGTATTTTAGAGCAGCTTTTGATGTGACGTTATGTATCTTAGTTTTGTCTCTGTCCTCATCTGTTTACCAAATGTCTTCGTATTACCCCATTCATTTTATTATATTTTGCAATTTTGAATCAATGTCACTCTTATACTCTGCAAATACATTTCCTAAGTAAGAGAAATCTGACACTTGTTCTATAATTTGTCCATCAATCTCAATTTTCACCCGTTGTATGTTTTTTCCACACATTGCCATTGTTTTGGATTTTGATGTGGAAATTTTCATATTATATTTGTTGGCAATTTTGAATAATTGATATGCTGCTATTTGTAAGCTATCTTCGGAATCTGATAATATTATTTGATCATCCTCTATAAATACTGATGCTACAAATAGTTTAATTTTAAATTGTATGATGTTATAATAATAATTTAATAATTATAAAAGCATATAACGGGCTTCCACTATACCGGCCTCACGGAGTTTCACCCGGCACGCAGTGCTGTCTCTTCCTCCCGCAATTCACCCTGCCTGCCACCCATCCTTGAACTGTTTCTTACTTTATAGAAAATGCTGGAAATGTTGTCCTCCTGCACACGTGCTATGGGATCACCTTGGTTTAGACAATGAACACGTGTACACTTGTAAGGTTTGAGTTTTAACAATTCTGTTGCTGTATGTGCAGAAGATACTGAAATCTCAACTTGTTGTGCTAATTTCGGTAATGATTTTTGTGGTGAACGTTCCAAATTTTCGCCAATTTCGTCTAATTTTTCTTCGGTGAGTACCGTACGCCTTCGCGTGTGTTTCTTATTTTGTACTGAACCAGTGGTCTCAAATTTAGTCACAAGATCGTGGATTGTCGATCTGGAAGGAGGTAATTGTCCAGGGAAGTTCCGAATAAATTCCTCGCGAATGCGACGAGCTGATTCATATTTATAATAACATTTACACACATAAATGCGCTGCTCTAATGTCAGCTGATGTCTCATCTTGTCGAACGATAGTAAACTGACTAGTTCAAGGACGAGCGGCTGGCAGAGTGAAATGCAGACGAGGAGAGAGCGCTGCCTGACGAGTGAAACCCCGTGAGGCCGGTCCGGGTTTATATTGGAAGCCCGGTATAATATGTCAATACAGTGCTTTTATTTGGTTCCACTGGACTTTATTATTATTATTGTTGTTGTTGTTGTTATTGTTGTTGTTATTGTTATTATTATTATTATTATTATTATTATTATTATTATTATTATTATTATTATTATTATTATTATTATTATTATTATTATTATTATTATTATTATTATTATTATTATTATTATTATTATTATTAGAGGAATTATGGGTAATGTGGAACCTTCGGTTTGAGTGGACCCTGTTAATATCTTCTTTAATTGGTACTGCCCTTGAACAGAAAATATTTTAATTTCTTTCCCTCATCAACTTTAACATGTTCAAGGACAATTTCTTTTATTCTTTGTTCAAATAAGGGTTTATTTGTGATATTTATGAAAACGACCATATTAAAAGTTTTTCAAGCTAAGAATTAATTCTTAATTTCAACTATTGAATATTATAAATATTGAAAATCTCCTAAATATATCATATTATGTAGATGCTGTTAATATACTGATGGGTTTTGTTTGACATTATGTGACATGGCTGCTGTATAAAATAATTAAACATTACAAAGAAATTTGGTTGATATGAACCCTCCACAAGGCAGATAAGTTGACCTGGGTCCACTTTACACAAATACGTATATTTTATCAATGAGGATGCTATCTGTAAAAACCATGCTCTTAATTAATTTTATTTAATATTCTTGTAATTTTACTAAATCGAAAGACCTTCACTGTCTGCAGATGAATGACATGTGAATGTTAAAATCAACAATAATTTTTCAAAACATTAAATAAATATCAACACTTTTTAATTATGATCAGCCATAAGTACTTTCAGAATGATTTGTGCCTGTCTGTATAAATTAATAGAGTAAATTAACATAATAATAGTCTAAAAGCTAGGATGGACTCTGGGTTCTACTTTACCCGAATATAGAGGTTAAAGTGGACCTTTCTTGTAATGCAAAAAAGTGTATAAATTATGAAGATGTTTCCATATTTGAATAAAATAACAATGTTATTTCACAGTTATAACACTAATGATAATCACTATAATTAAACAAAATTAAAATCCCTTAATTAAAAGAAAAAAAACAACAAATTCAAAATAGGGGTCCACATTATCTGAAGTACCTCTATTATTATTATTATTATTATTATTATTATTATTATTATTATTATTATTATTATTATTATTATTATTATGTTAATTTACTCTATTAATTTATACAGACAGGCACAAATTATTCTGAAAGTACTTATGGCTGATCATAATTGAAAAGTGTTGGTATTTAATGTTTTGAAAAATGATTTTAACATTCACACATCATTCATCTGCAGTGATGGTCTTTGGGTTTAGTAAAATTATATATATATATTATTAATGATATATTGTCCAATTGTTTACATTTACATGTTTGAATGTATATCATCCTTCACTGTTTATGGTAGTTATATTATTTTGACAAATACATTTTAAGCACAAAAACTCTTTTGTATAAGAACTATAATTTTTATTCAAATTATGCTGCATTTATTAAATGCAGTTTTTACAAACAATTTCACTACGATCTTTATAAAAACAGTAAAACTTGTTTAATCCAGAATGTGAATAATGCGGAAATCTTTCCAATGTGAAAAAATTTATTGGTCCTGGCAAAATCGTAGTAATTTTACGTGTATTTATTTTGTATAAAACGGAATCTGTCCAATGTGGAAACGGAAGGATATTTCTACACAATTCATGAAAAAAAATGTATAAGGCGGAAAGATAGAGAAATAAATTAATTTCCACTTCACTGAATTCCCGTTAGGCGAATTAACAATAAGTGATGATACCTGCCACCAGGTGAAGTAGAGTTTCTACCTGTATCTGGAATTTTCTTTCGGCCTCACTGCACACCCATTTTGCGAAATACAGGTTCGTTTAACAAATATTTGGCGTATAACATCTGTCTTACAAATAACCAGTGCACTGTAAAATCTTAAATTAGATTAAAATCTGAGGCCGATTGTGTACGTATCTTTCACAGGTAGCATTCTGAATTTATGTAATAAAGATGGCTAACTCGTATGTCTCATTGTCATTAAATGAAAAAGTGAAAGTGATTGAAGATAAAAAAAAACTCTCAGTACACGAAATAATGACTTAATTTAAAGAAAAAATAATGAATGAATGAATGGATGCAAGGAAATGGTCAAAAAAAAAAAACGAGGTGTGGGAATGTTTTACAAGTCCACAATCAAAAAATTCCCCAAATTTCTAGACAGATGCTCCGAAGTCAAGCTCTAGCTATTGCTATATCCCTAGAGAATAACGATTTCAAGGTATCTTCAGGTTGGTTGTGGACAGTTTTAAAAGATCACACAATGTAGTGTGGAATGAAATTTGTGGGGAATCAAAGGATGTGGACAAAAGTATAGTTAGTGAGTGGAAACCGAAACTGCATACTTTAATTTCAGGATACGCGCTAAGAGACATTCATAACACTGATGAAATGGGCCTGTTTTTTTTCGCGTGCTACCATCGAAGTCGCTCGTACATAATATACTTCACTTTCCAATGGCAGCGGAACTACAATTAATCCCAGGTACATAAAAAGATATATACGGTGCTCTTTAATCTAAGATTGGTTAATAATTTTTGTTTTTTATAATGCGGAATCTTGTCTAATGTGGAAAAAAAAATTGGTTCCGTGCAATTTTGCTTTGAACAAGTTTTACTGTATATATACATAGTGTTCTGCCCAAGAGCAGGTCTTTCACTGCAATCTCAGCATTCTCCACTCTTCCTTTAACTCAGCTTTCCTTTTTGTATCTGCATACAAACCATTTATTTTAATATTGTCTATCATCTGATGTCTTTTTCTGCCTCTAACTTTCTTTCCGTTGACCATTCCTCCTAGGAAATCCATCAGCAAATAGTTTCTTCTTATTCAGTGGCCAATCCAATTTCTTTTCCTCTTCTTCATGAGTTCCAACATTGTTCTTTCTTCACCCACTCTGTCTAACAACATCTTTATTTTTTTTATTTTGTCTGTCCATTTTATATGTTCCATCCTTCTCCATATCCACATCTCAAAAGCTTCCAGTCGCTCTTCCTCATTCCATCATTATGTCAAAGTCTCTGCACCATACAATGCTGCACTCCACACAAAGCACTTCACTAGCCTCTTCCGTAATTCTTTTGCCAAAGGTCCACAGAAAATGCTTCACTTCTTGTTAAAGCTTCTTTTCCCATTTCTATCCTCTCGTACACTGTGATGCGCAGGACATGTGGCACAAATGGGGAATGAAAGATGTGCATGGAAGCTTCTTGTAGGAAAACCTGAGGGAAAACGCCCAGTTGGTAGACCAAGAATGAGATGGGAGAATAACATTAACTATGATTTGAGGGAAGTAGATTATACAGGGCATGATTGGAAAACATTGGTACAGGATAGGGATATATGGAGAGCTTATGTCCGCGCGGCCATGAACCTACGGGTTCGATAGTGCCAGTGAGTTAGTTAGTTTATCCTCTACTTTACTTCTTGACTGCAGATCATGTTGCTACTGAAAGTATAACCCAAGTATTTGATGCTCTCCACTTGTTCAATGGCCTCATCTTGATTTTCTTCTTATAATCATGGCCTTCATCTTATTTATATTTATCTCCATCCCATAATCCCTGCACTTGTCATTCAGCTCCATCAGCATGTTCCTCGGGTCATTGCATCTTCTGCTAGCAAAGCCATATCATCAGCTAATCTTATGCACTTCTGAGTGATAGTTTTTTTACTTGGGTGGGTTACCAGCCCAACCGTAAAATCCCCAACCTAGAGGACCAGAGTTTAATTTCGGAGTTGTCTTTCTCCTAGACATGGTAATTATACAGAAGTCAGAGGATGATTTACAAAGAGCCATTTACATGTTGAATCAATTAGGACTCTATTATAATCTCAAAGTCTCAACTTCAAAAAACTAAAATTATGGCTTTTCAGGGCAAAGTGCCAGTCAGAGCAAAAATAGTAATCATTAATGAAATAATAGAACAGATAGCACACTTTAACTATCTTGGTTCAGATATAACATATAGCTATGATTGGGATGTACACAATAAATTAAACCGATATCAAATGATGTGTAGCACCATAAGAAGAACCCTCCGAAAGACTCGAAGAGAACTCAGCTCAGGTTTTATAAAATTATGGCTGTTCCTGTTCTTTTATATGGATCTGAATCTTGGGTACTTACAAAAAAAAAGATATCTCACACATTCAAGCCACTGAAATTAAATTTTTAAGATTCGTAAAAGGATGTACACGCATGGATAGATTACACAATGAATCAATAAAGAAATGAACTGGAGATATTTTCAATGCTCGATAAACTAGATGAGCACAAATACCAATGGAAATAAAATTTAGACAGAATGGACAATACAAGATTACCCAAAAAGATCAACGCCTACAAACCACATGGAAAAAGATCTTTGGGACGGCCAAGGAAACGATGGACTTGAGACCGGAACAGGTCGCATTGACCTAATCCTGGAAAGTAAGAAGAACAACAACAACAAATCTTATGCACTTAATTCTTCTTCCTCCCATGTTAATGCCTCCTGTATTCCTGAAGCAGTTCATTAGGTTTTCCAAGTAGATGTTGAAAAGAGTAGGTGATAGCCTTGCCCTACTCCCCCTTCAAATTTCTCTTCCCTCTGACATTTCTTCTCCTATCTTCATTTGTATTTGCTGTTTCATATAAAGATTACTTATGAGCCTCCTCTCCTTCCAGTCCATGCCAATTTTCTTCAAGATCCTCATGAGTTTATTCCAATTCACGCTGTCAAAGGCCTTTTCCAGGTCAACAAATACTGCATAAATTTTTTAATCTTTTCTATATATCTTTCTCCTATAAAGAGTGAATTTGGGGAGAAAGAGACCCTGACACCTCACCACTGGATATTTTTACTCCTATCTTTAGAATTTGGCTCTAAGGTTAAAATTATTGACATCAAACAAAAAAGGCAAAATTCAGAGAAAGGTATGTAGGCACAGAGTGACATATTCCAAGAATTAATACCAACTATTGGAAGTTAAAGTTATATAGGGTCGGAAAATCCCCCCATGCCACCATTCTCGAGTTAACTGCAAGGCATAGAAATCAAAGCCAGAATCCAGCAATGGCAATTAACTATACGGAGCAGATATACATCCCTTCTCGAGTAAGAGTAGGCTTTAGTGAGGTGGGATGTGGCACAGACAACAGATAGTGAGGGTTTCCAATCTACCAATTCAGGAGTTGTATTACTTCTCTATAGTTTAAATGAGATATTTGGCGCTGGATTTTACTGCCTGTAGTTAAAAGCGAAAGACAATTTTTTTGGCCACAGCATTGGTACATCACAACGCTTCTCTGGAAGATATTTCAAGGCAGATTTTGGTATGCAATGGTTGACAGTTCCTTTGTAAATGACAAGAAGAAAATTTTGGAATTGTGTGCCAGGAGTACATCTATATAAATTGAAATAAAAAAACTGAAAAACACAAATTTTTGTAGTAGTATGTGAATAATAAATTACATGAGAAATTTATATATACTGGTATTGCTTTTTTCTCAAAAAATCCGAGAAATGCCTTAAAATTAAATGAGAAGTTGAGGTAGATATAACTTAAAATCACCATATCTTATATATAAAAATTAATGTTTGTTTGCATATTTGTTTGTTCGTACTTTATGCGCGGCCATACCGTTGATCCGATTGTGATGGGCTTTTTTGCAAAATGTTCAGGGGATTCCCGGGATGAACATAGGCTATAAGAGAGTTGTGATATTCAACTCCTACACCCTTAAAAATCGCCCTTTGTAGTGGAAAACGTGAAAAAAGTAGCTCTTTGGACGCTTAAATGGCTTACGCTGCCTAAACCATAAGAAATACACAAAATTAATGTACACATAATTGAATATCTCAAAAAGCTCTACAAAAAAGCCCAGAACAGCATATGTTTATCTCTTACGGATAACTCACAAAAACCATTTTTGTCTTTCATTGATATCAAGAGTCCCTTATCTCTTACGGATAACTCACAATAACCATTTTTGTCTTTCATTGATATCAAGAGTCCCTTATCTCTTACGGATAACTCACAAAAAACATTTTTGTCTTTCATTGATATCAAGAGTCCCTTATCTCTTACGGATAACTCACAAAAACCATTTTTGTCTTTCATTGATATCAAGAGTCCCTTATCTCTTACGGATAACTCACAATAACCATTTTTGTCTTTCATTGATATCAAGAGTCCCTTATCTCTTACGGATAACTCACAAAAACCATTTTTGTCTTTCATTGATATCAAGAGTCCCTTATCTCTTACGGATAACTCACAAAAACCATTTTTGTCTTTCATTGATATCAAGAGTCCCTTATCTCTTACGGATACTCACAAAAACCATTTTTGTCTTTCATTGATATCAAGAGTCCCTTATCTCTTACGGATAACTCACAAAAACCATTTTTGTCTTTCATTGATATCAAGAGTCCCTTATCTCTTACGGATAACTCACAATAACCATTTTTGTCTTTCATTGATATCAAGAGTCCCTTATCTCTTACGGATAACTCACAAAAACCATTTTTGTCTTTCATTGATATCAAGAGTCCCTTATCTCTTACGGATAACTCACAAAAACACATTTTTGTCTTTCATTGATATCAAGAGTCCCTTATCTCTTACGGATAACTCACAATAACCATTTTTGTCTTTCATTGATATCAAGAGTCCCTTATCTCTTACGGATAACTCACAAAAACCATTTTTGTCTTTCATTGATATCAAGAGTCCCTATATCTCTTACGGATAACTCACAATAACCATTTTTGTCTTTCATTGATATCAAGAGTCCCTTATCTCTTACGGATAACTCACAATAACCATTTTTGTCTTTCATTGATATCAAGAGTCCCTTATCTCTTACGGATAACTCACAAAAACCATTTTTGTCTTTCATTGATATCAAGAGTCCCTTATCTCTTACGGATAACTCACAATAACCATTTTTGTCTTTCATTGATATCAAGAGTCCCTTATCTCTTACGGATAACTCACAAAAACCATTTTTGTCTTTCATTGATATCAAGAGTCCCTTATCTCTTACGGATAACTCACATAACCATTTTTGTCTTTCATTGATATCAAGAGTCCCTTATCTCTTACGGATAACTCACAAAAACCATTTTTGTCTTTCATTGATATCAAGAGTCCCTTATCTCTTACGGATAACTCACAATAACCATTTTTGTCTTTCATTGATATCAAGAGTCCCTTATCTCTTACGGATAACTCACAAAAACCATTTTTGTCTTTCATTGATATCAAGAGTCCCTTATCTCTTACGGATAACTCACAATAACCATTTTTGTCTTTCATTGATATCAAGAGTCCCTTATCTCTTACGGATAACTCACAAAAACCATTTTTGTCTTTCATTGATATCAAGAGTCCCTTATCTCTTACGGATAACTCACAATAACCATTTTTGTCTTTCATTGATATCAAGAGTCCCTTATCTCTTACGGATAACTCACAAAAACCATTTTTGTCTTTCATTGATATCAAGAGTCCCTTATCTCTTACGGATAACTCACAATAACCATTTTTGTCTTTCATTGATATCAAGAGTCCCTTATCTCTTACGGATAACTCACAAAACCATTTTTGTCTTTCATTGATATCAAGAGTCCCTTATCTCTTACGGATACTCACAAAAACCATTTTTGTCTTTCATTGATATCAAGAGTCCCTTATCTCTTACGGATAACTCACAATAACCATTTTTGTCTTTCATTGATATCAAGAGTCCCTTATCTCTTACGGATAACTCACAAAAACCATTTTTGTCTTTCATTGATATCAAGAGTCCCTTATCTCTTACGGATAACTCACAAAACCATTTTTGTCTTTCATCATTGATATCAAGAGTCCCTTATCTCTTACGGATAACTCACAATAACCATTTTTGTCTTTCATTGATATCAAGAGTCCCTTATCTCTTACGGATAACTCACAAAAACCATTTTTGTCTTTCATTGATATCAAGAGTCCCTTATCTCTTACGGATAACTCACAAAAACCATTTTTGTCTTTCATTGATATCAAGAGTCCCTTATCTCTTACGGATAACTCACAAAAACCATTTTTGTCTTTCATTGATATCAAGAGTCCCTTATCTCTTACGGATAACTCACAAAAACCATTTTTGTCTTTCATTGATATCAAGAGTCCCTTATCTCTTACGGATAACTCACAATAACCATTTTTTCTTTCATTGATATCAAGAGTCCCTTATCTCTTACGGATAACTCACAATAACCATTTTTGTCTTTCATTGATATCAAGAGTCCCTTATCTCTTACGGATAACTCACAAAAACCATTTTTGTCTTTCATTGATATCAAGAGTCCCTTATCTCTTACGGATAACTCACAAAAACCATTTTTGTCTTTCATTGATATCAAGAGTCCCTTATCTCTTACGGATAACTCACAAAAACCATTTTTGTCTTTCATTGATATCAAGAGTCCCTTATCTCTTACGGATAACTCACAATAACCATTTTTGTCTTTCATTGATACCAAGAGTCTCGCGCCGTAGCCGAGTGGTTAAGGCAAGAAGTCTTGGTGCAGAACTACGGGACTTACGCTGGTTCGAGTCTCTACGGGGGAAAAAAAATTCTTATGGAATGTCGGCCAGTATGGGTCAGAAATGAAATCTAGCTGGGGAAAAAGAAAATAACTGTTTTGACTCACTCTCATCAATTTATCTTTTTTTTTTTCACTCTAATACAATTGTGATATAACGGTTCTTAACTTATTTGCAAAGGTGGGTACAATTCTAATGTTCATGACTATGTGACATCATTCACACTTCTTGAGCCATAACAGAAGGCGAACTTATTTAATAATATCTAACTTATTTAATAATATCTAATTATGTCCTAATTTCTGAATTTTATGGTAAAAAAAGTAACATATTATTATCGTCCGCCCATGACATGAGAATTGAATGTTCGGGCAGGACAACGTCTGCCGGGTATGCTAGTTTACTATAAAAAATGCATTAGTCATTGCAAAACAGAATAGCCAACTTATGAGAATCACTCTAACAAATAAGAAAGCTGCTGAGTAAGCCAAGTCAGTCACTATTGCCCTAAAAACACTTAATGTAACTAACCTAAGTTAACTAATAGGCTATGATCTACATATTTTGATTTTATATTTTAAATTAACATTTTCCAGAATTGGTCATGTTTTATTTTAGAAAGAAAAATTAACACTCGAACTGATCAGAGATACAGGGTTTGAGTTCCAGTTAGAGCGTTAATATTTCTTTTCTAAAATATAATCTACTTACATACCTAACCTAACTGAATTGGCTGTGGCAGAAATGTATTTGATCAAGTTAGTAAAACATGATGCTAACAGTCACTTGTTCTCTGATGCAACATTCACAGACTCACACCTGCAATACAATAACCAGGAATTAAACTGTTCTTCCTCTCATTGTTATCTTAATATTTTTTGTGGTTCGTCTACATTAAAATTTTAAGAAATATAAAACAGTACCTGAGATCTCAGTTATCCTCAATAATCAGCAGTGTGCACTAAATCATTACCAGCAAACAGTCAGTACCAAACTGAAAGCAGAAGATGAAACTTAAGTTTTCGAAAGGCCTCCTACAAAACAACACTGCTGATTATTGAGGATGACTGAGATCTCAGGTACTGCTTTACATTTCTTAAAATGTTAACATAGTGACCTCAATGGAATTTTGTAATGTATTTTAAAAATCTTTGTTCATCTACATGACAGTAAGGTTGGATATCATCCTTGGAAAATAAAGGCACATATTGACGGTAGGCAATGAAAACCTCATAACTCCATCAGTCATTGAAAACCACATAACTGCAGTAGCCAGCACAAAAATATGTGATGCATAACCTGTTGAGAACACGGACTTCAAATTTATTAATAACTTGACTTGTATTCTGTAGTAAAATATGTGGGAACTATTGCCGTATCAACTTTCATAATTATTTAAAACAGTTATTTGTTTCTCCTGTAAAATTTACCAAAATGGAGTTATGAGGTTTTCATTGCCCACCATCGATATTCTTCTTCTGCCAACAATGTTTTTTATCAACGTGCTGCATATTATTTTACAGGAGATGGAATCCTTTGATACATAATGGAAGACCAAAGAAGAACTTGTGTCATCGAGCTCTAAGTGATATAAAGGAGAGTGTAAAACAACTTCAGTATTATCAGTCTAATTTCTTCAAAACTATTCTATGATGTTACAGTCCATGAAAGACCCTAGACATTCCATGCATCCCTTTCCAAAGCCTTAAATCCCCACCTTCTAACCAGTGGTGTGCATTCAACCTCAGCACTGCTGTGGTAATTAGTATATTAATAATTTTGAATTAGAAAAATAATATATTTGCCAAATTCCATTCAAATCAATTATGCATGAATATAAAAATTCAAAATTCCCACCGCACCAGCAGACATGTATCGCATTCAGTTTTATGCAGGGATTTCCTATTTATCTATGGTTTTATGGAGCCATCTGCATATTCACATTATCTCCATAGAGAAATGCATAGAATGTTTCCTCTATGTTATCTCCACAAACACCAGCTATTGCGCTACAGATGCAAGCCTGGTGCAAGTGAATTGCATCACCACCTGCTACTCCAGTGATAATCCACTAGACGATGCTTGTGTCTTATTCCATTGTTACATTGACTTTTTATTGAATACTAGCTGTACCCAGTTAACCTCACAACTCGAATAAGAATACATTTGATGAAGAAAACGTGATTGGCTGATTTGGGAAGTGCCAATTCCTCAATAATAGAATTTTTTGAAATAACATTTCTTAATTTATGATATTTAATTTATACTAGTTACATTTTTACAAAATACAAAAAAAAATTAAATTATGCGGTATGTTTTGTCATCTATGGCAACCTGTTAATTTAAGAAGCTTTATTTATATTGTATAACTGAATAACAACATTTGGGTTATTATGAACATGTATATATTATTTGTGGAAAGCAACAGTTGAATTTAATATCGACACTGAGTTCGTTCAAACGCATTATTTATATATATTCACGTAGACTTTCACGGCCGGAGTTGCTATGATGATCTCGAAGAAGATTTTCGGACTGTAGGCCGTGGGCGTGAGGCTTGTCGTTCCCCGACATTTCGCCAGAGACTGCGCCTGGCATCCTCAAGGGTTGTCCTGAGACTGGCAATTCTGTCCGCTGTCTGTCCTATTTATACGTTCACCGCGATGTGTTCGTAAGTTGTATCTGCCTTCTGATTGGTCAGTGTTAGGGACTTCCATTGCTCCAATGAGATTGCTGTTTGATGGTCTAGTCGACTGTACGTTATATCTGCCTTCTGATTGGTCAGCGGTAGGGACTTCCATTGTTCCACTGAGATTGCTGTTTGATAGTCTAGTCGACTGTGCTTGTAGAGGTTTACATTTTGCGTTTTTTAGAACCAGTATCCATACTTTGTTGATTTTTAATGATTCTTCTTTTCTGTTGAAACTGTTTTTATGTTTGAATATTTCGATGGCTTCTCGTTGTAGACGGGTAAAATAGTGTGTGCAGTTAGATAATATGTCTGTAATTCTGGTATTGTACCCTGTGGCCATCAAGTAAAGAGTGTTCTGCTACTGTCGACTTATCCATTTGTTTAAGACGACTGTATATTTCATGCTCCTTAAGTCTGGTTGCGATGGTGCGTTTAGTGGTGCCTATATACACTTTTCCACAACTGCATGGAATCCTGTATATGCCTGCTGTCTGATGAGGGTGGAGTTGATCCTTGCATAGGTCTGAGATGGTTCTTGATTTTCTTGATAGGCCTGTATACTGTCTTTATGTCTTCTTTCTTTCGTAGTTTTCCAATGCGGTCCGTTACATTCTTGATGAACAGTAAAAATGCCGTGGTTGAAGTTTTTTCCTCTGATTCCTTGCTGCTGTTGCCGTTGTATCGTCTGGGATGATTGGCTCGGTTGATTTCTTTCATGGTGTATCCATTGGCTGTGAATACCGTCTGGAGGTGTTGAAGTTCCGTTTTTAATAAATCCGGATGACAGAGTTTTGTGGCTCGATCTGTCAATGATTTGTTGATTCCAAAATTTTTGTTTAGGGTGATGATTCGAGGTTTTATGAAGATATCTGTCCGTGTGGGTAGGTTTTGTGTAGATAGAGTGGTAAATGTTGCTGTCTTCATCCCTTTTGATCAGGATGTCTAGGAATGCTATGCTGTTATCTGTTTCTTTTTCTATGGTGAATTGTATACTGGAGTTTATGTTTTTGATGTGTGTCAGAAATTCGTCTAATTTCTCTTCCCCGTGGTTCCAGATTACAATGGTGTCGTCTACATAGCGAAGCCATATCTTGGGTTTGATAGGTGTCGTATCTAAGCATGTTTGCTCAAAGTTTTCCATGAAGAAATTGGCAACTACTGGGCTCAAGGGACTGCCCATAGCTATCCATCTATTTGCTTGTAGAAGTCGTTGTTGAATAGAAAATAGCTGGTGGTTAAGCAGTGTTCGAAAAGTTTTGCGATGTCTTGAGGAAACTTGGCAGCAATGAGGTGAATAGTTCTCATTTATTGGAACTTTGGTGAATAGTGAGATCATGTCGAAACTCACCATTATATCTTCCGGTTTGCAATGTTATCTCTTTTAGTTTTTTCTAAGAAGTGCATTGAGTCCTTGACATAAGTATCACTGTTGTTAGTATGTGGTTTCAATAAAGTAGAGAGATATCTAGCCAGGTTGTAATAAGTAGGTGATCCTATTTGGCTGACAATCGGTCTTAAAGGTGTATTTTCCTTATGAATTTTAGGCAAGACTATACGAATTGCCTAAAATTCATAAGGAAAATACACCTTTAAGACCGATCATCAGCCAAATAGGATCACCTACTTATTTCAACCTGGCTAGATATCTCTCTACTTTATTGAAACCACATACTAACAACAGTGACACTTATGTCAAGGACTCAATGCACTTCTTAGAAAAACTAAGAGATAACATTGCAACCGGAAGATATAATGGTGAGTTTCGACATGATCTCACTATTCACCAAAGTTCCATAAATGAGACTATTCACCTCATTGCTGCCAAGTTTCCTCAAGACATCACAAAACTTTTCGAACACTGCTTAACCACCAGCTATTTTCTATTCAACAACGACTTCTACGAGCAAATAGATGGATAGCTATGGGCAGTCCCTTGAGCCCAGTAGTTGCCAATTCCTTCATGGAAAACTTTGAGCAAACATGCTTAGATACGACACCTATCAAACCCAACGCTATGTAGACGACACCTTTGTAATCTGGAACCACGGGGAAGAGAAATTAGACGAATTTCTGACACACATCAACAACATAAACTCCAGTATACAATTCACCATAGAAAAAGAAACAGATAACAACATAGCATTCCTAGACATCCTGATCAAAAGGGAAGAAGATAGCAACATTTACCACACTATCTACAGAAAACCTACCCACACGGACAGGTATCTTCATAAAACCTCGAATCATCACCCTAAACAAAAATTTGGAATCATCAAATCATTGACAGATCGAGCCAAAAAACTTTGTCATCCGGATTTATTAAAAACGGAACTTCAACACCTCCAGACGGTATTCACAGCCAATGGATACACCAGGAAAGAAATCAACCGAGCCAACCATCCCAGACGATACAACAGCAACAGCAGCAAGGAATCAGAGGAAAAAAACTTCAACCAGGGCATTTTTACCGTTCAAGAATGTAACGGACCGCATTGGAAAACTACTAAAGAAAGAAGACATAAAAGACAGTATACAGGCCTACCAAGAAAATCAAGAACCTTCTCAGACCTATAAAGGATCAACTCCATCCTCATCAGACAGCAGGCATATACAGGATTCCATGCAGTTGTGGAAAAGTGTATATAGGCACCACTAAACGCACCATCGCAACCAGACTTAAGGAGCATGAAAGATACAGTCGTCTTAAACAAATGGATAAGTCGGCAGTAGCAGAACACTCTTTACTTGATGGCCACAGGGTACAATACCAGAATACAGACATATTATCTAACTGCACACACTATTTTTACCCGTCTACAACGAGAAGCCATCGAAATATTCAAACATAAAAACAGTTTCAACAGAAAAGAAGAATCATTAAAAGTCAACAAAGTATGGATACCGGTTCTAAAAAACGCAAAATGTAAACCTCTACAAGCACAGTCGACTAGACTATCAAACAGCAATCTCAGTGGAACAATGGAAGTCCCTACCGCTGACCAATCAGAAGGCAGATATAACGTACAGTCGACTAGACCATCAAACAGCAATCTCATTGGAGCAATGGAAGTCCCTAACGCTGACCAATCAGAAGGCAGATACAACTTACGAACACATCGCGGTGAACGTATAAATAGGACAGACAGCGGACAGAATTGTCAGGGCCCTTGAGTGAGTGAGTGGCCAGGAGTGAGAGTGGCCAGTCTCAGCAGAGCAGTGAGTGGAGTAAGACGTAAGCGCTGTGTACCAGCTGACAATGCGTGACGTCAGAGTGTAGCGGTGAATTATTGATCGCTTCCAGTCGTATTGTGACTGTGACGTCAGTGCTTTCATATACGTGTCTGCTTGAAGTGGGTGTGGTCCTGCAGCGAAAATTAAAAAAAATAAGTGATTTTAATAGTGATTTTAGATGTTTTTAGTGAAAATATTTTTAAATCGAGTTAGTGCAAAGCGTCTGTGCAAGTCTGTGGCTTAGCTGGAGTTGACCAGCGGGACGTGACTGGTGCTGCATCAAAATTCAGGTTAGTGGACTCCCAATAGACCCGGCCCTTGGGGTGTCAGCAATTATTATTTTAAGAATTGTAACTTATCAGTTATTTTAGGTTTATACTGACTAAGCTTTTTGTGTTTGTTTTAAAACTTGTGATATCTTGTCAGCTGCAGTATTTTACTCAATTTATTCTAACCTGTTCCTACTTATTTATTTTAAAATTGGTGTTTTTAGGTTTTATATTGGTTTTTATTTGTGTCGTCTCTTGATATTTTTTCGTGTATTGGTTTTTGAGTACACGTAATAGGTACTGCCGTTGCTGTCGTGGGGAGGTGCTCACCCCTCTTTGTTTTTAAAGAGGCGGTTGTAGCTGATTTTAGGGGAAGACATGGCGAAGAGAATAATCCCAGATGACGAAGGATTTATTATACCCAATAAAACTGTTAAAGTGTCTCGAAATAACGAGCCTGATCCCCTTGCCACTTCGAACGCTTTTGACGTATTGCAAAATAATAATGATAGAACAAATGAACCTAATGAAGAACAACAGACAAAGAAAACAAAATTTTTTCCTCCCATCATAATACACCTGAAGGCAATTAACCATACTATATTGACTCAGCTTACGAAAATTATGAGGGGGGAATACATAGCAGAATACATTTCTAGTGGATTAAAGATTAAAGCTAGTACTAAAGAGGATTATGATAGATTGATATCCATACTTGACAAAGATTCTGTTGAATATTATACATACGACAACGACGGCAGAAAGTTTGCCAAATTCGTTCTAAGGGGTCTACCGCCCATATTTGATAACTTAACAATTTTGGCTGAATTGTCTAGGTTGGAAATTTCAGTGGTCCGGGTCCGCCAGTTATCTAAAAGTAACATTGATAATGTAACTAAGAAAAAAGAATTAATTCCATTACCGCTCTGGGTGGTGACCCTACCGAGGGCACAAGACGATGTAGACAAATTGAAAAAACTAACTGGTCTTTTTAATTTCAAAGTAAAAATTGAAGATTACAGGGGTCAACCAGGACTCCAACAATGCTTCAGATGTCAGAGGTTTGGCCATAAGGCAAACTTCTGTCATCTGATGGCACGGTGCGTGAAGTGCGCCGGTCTACACAATACTCGCGAATGCAGGAAATCTTTGACCGAACCAGCAAAGTGTGTAAATTGCGGTGAAGCTCACCCTGCTAGCTACCGGGGCTGCAGAGTAGTTGAACAAGTTAGAGCAAAAAATAGTAGACCAACCAATATGCCCCGGGTTACAGTGAAACCGGCGGACTTCCCGCACTTACCCCAACGGGATGGGATTCCAGGAATGACCCCTGTAGCACAAAATAATATACCAAATGCTAAATTTAATGTAAATCGAGTAGAAAACGATTTAAATGATTTTAAAGATATTTTTGAATGGATTCGTAAGGGAAACATAAAATGGTATATCCAGCAGATTAAATCTATTTTTGAAGATGTGAAAATTCAAACAGACACATTTGGGAGGGTCACCACATTATGTCTCGGTTTATTGCGAATTTTCGGGGTCGAAAATGGCTATTAAACCTTTAAAGATTGTTTCAATAAACATTAACGGCTTGACCCGCGAATATATAAATTTACAAGAATACATTTTTAGAGATGAAATTGACATCATATTAGTACAAGAAACGCGAAAACCAGTGTGGTTCGGCTGGCGAATCCCGGGCTACAAAGTTTATATCACGGATGGACCCAATCCGGCACATGGGGGTACGGCTGTGGTGGTCAGGTCCTACATTATCACATTTGGAAGTTGTCCTCCCTCGACTTGAGAATCTGCAAGTCACTGCCATCACTCTAATGTTAGAAGATGAAGAGGTCCTGGTCTGCTCGGCGTATCAGCCTCCCAGCAAAAGAATAGTGTTAAACGATTTTGAAACCATCATAAGAATTAAAGAAAATTTTATTATTGGAGGAGATTTAAATTCTAAGCATACCATTTGGAATTCGAGGCTGATATCGCCGAGGGGAAGAATTTTACAGGACCTGGCAGAGAGGGAGGACTTTGAAATTATTGGACCTGACACGCCGACCTATTTCCCAAGTACACTAGTGGGAAACCCCGATGTGCTGGATGTGTTCATGGTAAAAATAAATGTGGCGGTGGAGTCATTGGAAACTAGGGACGAATTGAATTCTGACCACTCCCCCGTGGAATTAATTTTAAATTTTAACGTAGAAAAGACGCTTTTCAGATCCAGGGCCTCGGTTACTAATTGGGGTGCGTTCACAGAGAATATGAAAGATTGTATTTTCCCGGATAATCGCGGAAATGAATCAACTGAGGCTCTGGATCTGGAAATAGATATTTTAACTAATACAATTGTAAACAATTTTAGAGAAGTGACTACTGTAGATGTTAGTAGTCACACCACGGGGAATCTGCCGGAAGTGGAGGCACTTGTCCGGCAGAAAAGAGTGGTCAGAAGACACTGGCAAAGATACCGTAGGAGAGAGGATAAGATTCTTTTAAATAATCTGACTAATCGCATTCACGATATTTTAAGAAATTTTAAGATAAGAAAATTTAACGCAGATCTGGAACAGGCTGAGAGATCAAATAATATTTGGCCCATTTTGAAAAAAATAAAAAGTAACGTAATTAATAATAAACCTATTCATGGACCAAATGGTCTAAAGTATAAAGCAACTGACAAGGTAAATACTATTGCTGACTCCCTAGAGGATGGGTTTAGACCTCATCTCCAGGATCAATATGATGATGACTGGATAGATGGGGTGGAATCGGAGGCGGAGCGGATCTCTGAGAGAGCTCCCCTACAGAGGTTGCGGTTGGCCTCCCTCGCTGAGGTTAAGAAAATTATTAAGACGCTTCCTAAGAGAAAAGCTGTTGGTACAGATTATGTGTCAAACGAGATGATTCAGCACCTCCCATCTGGGATGGCGCGCTATTTAGTTACTATCTTTAATAGATGTTTAAATTTAAATTATTTTCCGCGTAAATGGAAAGAAGCAAAAATTATAACGTTACCTAAAGAAGGAAAAAATCCTATTTTTGTTTCTAATAGACGACCGATCAGTCTGCTAAGCAATCTTGGTAAATTATTTGAAAGAATTGTGCTGGGCAGACTGATCGGTATGACTACTGATCTGCGCGTCATCCCACAAGAGCAATTCGGGTTCATGCCGGGTCGTTCCACGACACTGCAACTGGTAAGACTCACGGAATATATAACATCAGGTTTCAATTATAGAGAGAGCACAGTTGCAGTGTTCTTGGATGTCGAGAAAGCCTACGACACGACCTGGCATGAAGGCCTGATATGGAAGATGGATTCAATGGGCTTTTCGGATGGGATGGTGGGAATCATCTCGTCCTTTTTAACGGATAGGAGTTTCGTTGTCAGCGAGGGGGGTGCCACCTCTGATAGACGAACTATTCTGGCTGGAGTGCCTCAGGGATCCGTACTTTCACCATTGTTATATAATATTTATACCGCCGACGTTCCTGGGAGGACACATACGCAACTAGCCCTGTATGCCGATGATATTGCGATATATAGTAAAGACAGATCCTTAATTAGGTGTAGTAGAAAGGTTCAGAGAGGCCTACGAGATATTGAGCGGTGGGCTGATAAATGGAGGATTAAAATTGGTAAAGAGAAGAACCAAGGAATAATTTTTACGCAACGACCTAATATTAATGGTGCAGAAACACTAGAATATGACGGAACTGTAATCAGATATCAGCTCACTGTTCAGTATCTCGGGGTTATACTAGATCGTCGTCTCACTTGGGCTAAACATGTCGAGAAGATTCGAAATAACTTTTATAAACGTTTTTCACAACTCAAGCCCATGTTGAGAGCCCACTCTCTGACACCTCAATCACGTACGTTGGTATACAGGGCTTGTATACGCAGCCAAATGATATATGCATGTCCCGCATGGCTGACCTTATCAAAGGATAAGATAAACTTGCTTCAGGTTCTTCAGAACAAGTGTTTACGAAGTGCAGGAGAATATCCAATTAGGACGAGAATCACCAAAATTCATGAAGATTTAAACATTGACTTTCTTCAGGAAGTGATGACTAAATTGGCAAGAAACTTATATCAAAAAGCGACTCTGAGCGAAAATGCTCTTATTAATAGCCTAGGGGCATACAACGAAAAGGAACGGACGAAATATAAAATGCCAAAGTTCTATCTGGCCTAGAAAGTTAGATGCTCCTAGGCCTACCACAAAAGTATAAATAACTGATTGAACTTAACACTTCCTAAAGAAGAGATCAAGGTGATTACACCGGTATCCTGGAGAACCTGAAGCGAGCATACCTCAAGAATTGTCAGTCTCAGGACAACCCTTGAGGATGTCAGACGCAGTCTCTGGCGAAACGTCGGGGAACTACAAGCCTCACGACCATGGCCTACAGCCCGAAAATCTTCTTCAAGATCATCATAGCATTATTTATACATTTTTACGAGTTACTGATGAATGTGATTTGTCAATTTAGTAAAAATGAATGTAAGTGACTGTATAATTTACAAACGAGACCATTTTCGTACAGCAGACCTTTCAACAAGAAAAGTGACCTCATACAACAAGGTGGGCCAACTCCAGATTTACCAGATCTAAAGAAAAAAAAATTACAAGGCATTATAGTATCATACCATTTGTAAACTGAATAATTCGGAATGAAAGTTTTATAAAAACTATAAGTCACATTTTCTCGTCATACAGCTGGGGTAATTGCTCTGACCACCGCACGCCACTGCATCTAACATTCATTCTTCTTAAGTTTTTCACCACATAATCTAACCACAGAAGTCTTGGGATTCCTGCCTTCCTTTTACCACCTGGTTTGCCTACTAAAAAGCTTTATGATTATTCTATTATCCTCCATTTTGAATTTCTTTAAAACTGGTACAAATTAAAATAATGTAAAAGAAACAAATTAATAAAAATACAATAATTACAAATGTATTTTCATTACTACTGCACTTGATCAAGTAACATCCAACTATTCGGAAATACTTTACAACATGTAACGTGAAAAATGTTTCTAAGTTTCAATCATACACCCTGTGCATGCACCAATAAACGCAAAACAGTTTACACTATGGAATCACGAGATGCAGCCAACATATGCAGAGCGGGTGCAGTTAAATAGCCGGTGATACCCTGTAATGGGAGGACCATTCACGGGGATTTAAATCCAGCCATTCAGTGCCACTATTCCAATAATGCATTTAAATGGAAATATCTTGAGTAATTTAAATGTTTATGGTGAACCTTAATATAATATTTATTTTATTTTATTTATTATGCTTCTCACATAACATCTCAGCAGGTGTAGAGTTATTTATAATTGACGATTTTATTATTGATTTAACACTTCTCACTGAAGGATAAATTATATTTGAAGAGAAAAATTTTCGCCTAGACCGAGACTCGAACCCGCGACCCTTGGCTTTCCGGGCCAAATGCTCTACCAACTGAGCTACCGAGGCGAGTTACGATCTAGACGCAAATTTTTCTCTTATATACATTGTAATTCCCTCGCGCCAAATGCTTGAAACCGTAGCTTCTATCTTTGCAAATGGCGGCTTCTTAGTTAAGAAGGCATTTATTGGGAATTTAACACTACTTTATAAAGCCAGTAGGGCTTCTATTGACGATTTTATTATTGATTTAACTTGATTACAACGTATATAAGAGAAAAATTTGCGTCTAGATCGTAACTCGCCTCGGTAGCTTAGTTAGTAGAGCACTTGGCCCGGAAAGCCAAGGGTCGCGGGTTCGAGTCTCGGTCTAGGCGAAAATTTTTCTCTTCAAATATAATTTATCCTTCAGTGAGAAGTGTTAAATCAATAATAAAATCGTCAATAGAAGCCCTACTGGCTTTATAAAGTAGTGTTAAATTCCCAATAAATGTCTTAACTAAGAAGCCGCCATTTGCAAAGATAGAAGCTACGGTTTCAAGCATTTGGCGGCGCGAAGGAATTACAATGTATATAAGAGAAAAATTTGCGTCTAGATCATAACTCGCCTCGGTAGCTCAGTTGGTAGAGCACTTGGCCCGGAAAGCCAAGGGTCGCGGGTTCGAGTCTCGGTCTAGGCGAAAATTTTTCTCTTCAAATAATTTATTTATAATTGTTGTGCCACAGTTGAAGTAGGTCCTATTTGTAAGTTTCTCGCATAAATAGCACAGTGAATTGCACTAGGAATTCTTTGAAGAATTCAGAGAACCAGCTTTACCTAACAACACAATGAAATATTTACACAAAGAGAAGGATCTTAAAAAAAATGAACTTCAAAAATTGGTGTGATAAATCTTCAAAGTGTAAACCAGCAGTTTGAGACTTGGGCACCAATAAGTGTATTTTTTCCCTTGTGTTTAGTTTGTTCATGTTTATTACAAACACATTGCTTTTATGGGTTGACCTTCTTTCCTGTAGAGGTATTCTTCTCCAAATGTGTCTTTCTAACACTCTGGTAACACTATTTTGGGTCGTGTGCCTTCAAAAAATTGTCTTTCTACACATGAGACCTGTTATGCTAAAAGACCTTCATCAACCCTAAATTCCAATCTGTCTTTCTTCTGTTTCCAAGGTGAAACCAGTTGATATATATGACTATAATAGCTTCACGGGAGATGTGGATTTGAAAGATCAACACGCTACAAGCCGGAAGATCAAGGGATCAAGTCCCGGTGGGTCAGAATTTTTAAACTGAACCAAACCTTCAGACGGCCCTGTGAACCCAGGGTTGACTCAGCCTCTAACTGAAATGAGTACCAGATGCTTGTTATGGGCTGTCAGGCAGAGATAAGTACCCGGCTTACATCAAGTGCTGATAGTCTAGAAAAGTGGGAGCCTTAACCTCCTAACATCCCAAGGAGCTCCTAAGGCCTGTAGTGGGACCACTTTAGCTTTTACATACTGAGTGAATAGTAGACTAACTACATTTCCATATATGTATCATCTGAAATTTACTGTTGAGGTACTGTACTATAGCATAAATCGTAAATAACTTTGTTGGGCCTATATATGTACTGAATTTTGCAACATTTTTTATTAAAAATGAAGAGATTTGAAAATAGATTCAATTTGATAGACAAACTAATCTATAAAAAAAAAGTGAAATTATTTTTCTAAGAAATCCTTTATCAAGTTATAAATATAAGAAAAATGTCAGAGACCGCAAGAATAAATGCAAATATAAAATTATTTTAACTTATTACTCAGGGAAGTCATTGATTAATATATGCACTAATATAAACTATGAAGTCTATACATAAAAGTTATATAAACAGGAAATAGTTAATGTAAACACAAAGGTCATAATAATAGTTTAAAGCAGTGCGTGCAGCTAGCGTACACGTCACGTCTCTCCGCATCTGGTGAAGAATTCAACCTGCATACATGTCACATACCTCCACGCTGACGGGTTAACAAACCTAAAAGTTAACCTAATGCAATTTAAGTACTCTAACCTGTGAAAGACCAACCTAATGCAATTTAAGCACTCTAACTTGCAAAAGAATGCAACACCCAAAAATAAATAGTAAGTTCTGAAATTCTGAAGTATATGTGTACAGTTAATTAGTACATACTCTATGTTGGCTGCACTGGAACAGATCTTTGTTGTTGCTTAGAATATTTGTTAAAATCAATATGGCTGCCACGTCTTCATGGTATGTAATATCATAGAAAAATATATTGAAATAATCGTTAGAAAAAATGTAAAAATCATTGTAAATGGTGAGAAATAATTTGAAAAATGAAACCCTAAGAATAAAATTTGACAGAAGTTTATGAAAGAATTTAAAAAATCACGTCACATGTTGTATAGTTTAACCAAATATTCTATTCTATAATAATTCTGCCCGAGGGCAGGTCATAGCATTTTCATGTTATGCTTTGTAGCTTTACTAGGGAATTATAGGTGTGATAGTTTTCTGTTGCTTTCAGCACCGGTGAAGGGTGATGATGATAAGGATGTTGATGATGACAATGGTCAGATGATTTTCGGGAACTGTTGGGCCCTAAAGCTTCCTGACATTTGTCTTACAGGTGAGGAAAAATCCCAAAAAAAATTCACCCAAGAGCTTGTCCTGACTGGGAATCGAACTCAGGCCCGCTACCTCTAGACCATTGCGGTGCACATATATTAACTAACAGATTTTTAAAAGTTCCAGATTCTGAACCATATCAGGTATTCAGTTTTATCCTTTTTATTATATATAGTTACTCACTGGCACTATCGAACCCATGGCCATATAGACATAAGATTTCAACACATCTCTAACCTGAGCTTATTTTTTCCAGTCATCCCCTGTATATATAATTATATGATTTATAATTCATCTGCTTCAAATCATTCTTGTTCTACCAACAGGACACTTTTGCACTGGTTTTCTTATAAGAAATTACCATGCTCTCTCATTCACTCCCAATCTTCTGCCAGATATCCTGCCCATCGCAGTCTGCAAGACTTAACTTTTCTTAATTACATCTGGTCTCCCATGAAGATCAATTAGTACCAATATTAACAGAGTCAAATAAATGTATACTGTTTACTTCTCAATGAAATTGGATGATATATATTTTTTTAATTATATTATTTTTAGTCTGGACATCTTACCTCAATATTAATGTTGATTTGTTCTTGGACATGTTTCAAAACAATTCTGTTTTATCGTCAGCTTTCCCAGACTGGTTTTATTTATGTTGCATTATGTTGCACAACCTGGATGTCGATGTCAGCTCCATCCTGTGGTTGGCCAAAGAACCTCCAAACAAGGTCACGCTCCATCGGAATATCAAAATTCATAACTCTGTTTCTGTTCTTCTGAATATAAATTTTTTCCCAAATAGTCAGCTCTTTTGTATTTTCTAACTGTTTTAATAATTTAGTGTCTGAATTTATGTTTGGTCTAAAAAACACAATATAAATTCAGACACTAAATTATTAAAACAGTTAGAAAATACAAAAGAGCTGACTATTTGGGAAAAAATTTATATTCAGAAGAACAGAAACAGAGTTATGAATTTTGATATTCCGATGGAGCGTGACCTTGTTTGGAGGTTCTTTGGCCAACCACAGGATGGAGCTGACATCGACATCCAGGTTGTGCAACATAATGCAACATAAATAAAACCAGTCTGGGAAAGCTGACGATAAAACAGAATTGTTTTGAAACATGTCCAAGAACAAATCAACATTAATATTGAGGTAAGATGTCCAGACTAAAAATAATATAATTAAAATAACCTCAAAATATAACTTCCTAAAATTAAATATATATTTTTTTGTTCATTAAAACCTTACATGGCTGTGTGTTGTAAGGCATCATCCTGGACAAAAAGCTATGGAATGCTTGCAGATTCAAGACTCTATGGGGATAAACATTTTCCAATGGATAATCACTATCAAGCATTGTAAGAAATTAGTGAATAAATAACCTATGTTTCATTCACATTAATTTTAATGTCTCGTACCTCGACAATTGTTATGGATGGCAATGACAAATATGAATATATGTGATAAATGGATTAATATTGTTAGGAGGATGTATAGTAATACAAAAGCTAAAGTAAAAATACAGAATAAATTAACAGAGGAATTCACAGTGAATAAAGGCCTTAAGCATGGATACAGCTTATTGCCAATACTTTTTAACATTTATCTAGACCAGGCTCTTAATTTATGGTATAAAAAATGTTCTGAAATGGGTATTCCTATAGGAGGAAAAATACTACATTCATTGTTGTTTGCAGATGATCAAATAATTTTCGCAGGGGATGAAGATGATATGAGATATATGATAAATAAACTAATGGAAGAATATACAAAATGGGGACTGAATATAAATTTATAGAAAA
This sequence comes from Diploptera punctata, assembly GCA_030220185.1. Taxonomy (NCBI): domain Eukaryota; kingdom Metazoa; phylum Arthropoda; class Insecta; order Blattodea; family Blaberidae; genus Diploptera; species Diploptera punctata. Next base: position 53,522 of record JASPKZ010009865.1, read on the forward strand.
CAGAATATATGTATTTGGGGATGTCGATGACCTCGTACTTGAAACAGGGAAAATAAAAAATGTGGAATTTCTAAATATGTTGGGTCAATAATTACATGTTCAGATCATGCAAAAGAGATGTACGAACTAAAATTACAATGGCAAAGAATGCAATTAAGATATTACATGGAATAATTGGAACAAAAATATTACAAAGGAAACTAAAATGAAAATTTATAAGAGCATAATACAGAATCAATACTAGTAAAATTCATATCAAATTCCGTTGAGGTGAAGTCAAATGATGAAAGATAAAATTAAATTTTACCTGTTGGCAGGTGCCGTCGTCCTCAACTTTGTTAAAATATTGTATTAAATTAACTGGAGCACTTTCGGAAGTTATCTTCCATCTTCTGCAGGTTGAGTTTCCACTATTTGTTGTTCTTGTGTACAGTGATGTTTACTCCAACTGTTTGTAGCAGCAACTGACTTGTTTTTGATGATCTCGTATAATGGGTTTGACTGGAGTGCATTCTCATTAAGAAGTGAGGTGTTGTTTGTTTCCTTTATAATTTCGAGGTCTTCAAATATATTTATCCTAGCTGGAATATTTTCTCGGTGGATTATCGTGAGAGTGTTTTCAATTGTGTTCATTCGATGAGCTGTGTTAATGAGATGTTTAGCATAGCTTGATTTATCACCTGTGTGTATGAAATCTTTTAGGTGTTCTTTATATCTTGTATTGAAATTTCTGCTTGTCCTGCCAATGTAAAATTTATTACAATCTTTACATGTTAGTTTGTAGACTCCCTTGTTGAATCTGTTGTGTTCTTCTATGCCATTGTATATTATATTGTTTAATTTGTTTCCTGTTTTATAAGCTATGTTAATGTTTTTATTTATCTTTTTCAAAGTTCTGGTTAGTTTTGTGGTTTCATTTCCTGTGTATGTTAATGTTACCCATGTTTTGTTATTATTAGATTCTCTTTCAAGTTTTGTTATATTGTTTGCATCATTTTTTCTTTTTTGTTTCTTTATAAGCTTATCAATGATTTGTTTGTTGAATCCGTTGCTTTTCGCCATGTTTTTAAGATATTGTAGTTCTTTGTTATAATTTGTTTTGTTCAAGGGTAGTTTTAGCATTCTGTTGATTAAACTATTAAATGTTCTGATTTAAAGATTTCATACACGTGGGTGATAAATCAAGCTATGCTAAACATCTCATTAACGCAGGTCATCAAATGAACACAATTGAAAACACTCTCACGATAATCCACCGAGAAAATATTCCAGCTAGGATAAATATATTTGAAGACCTCAAATTATAAAGGGAACCAAACAACACCTCACTTCTCAATGAGAATGCACCCTAGTCAACCCATTATACGAGATCGTCAAAAACATGTCAGTTGCTGCTACAAACAGTTGGAGTAAACATCACCGTACACAACAACAACAAGTAGCAGAAACTCAACCTGCAGAAGATGGAAGATAACTTCCAAAAGCGCTCCAGTTAATTTTAATACAAAATTTTAACAAAGTTGAGGACGACGGCACCTACCAACAGGTAAAATTTAATTTTTAACTTTCATCATATAATACAGAATATTTTGTCATATGGAAGTGAAACTTGGTCTTTGACAGAAATACAAAAGAATAAAATTAGAACAGTTGAATTTGATTATCTTGGAAGAAGCCTTCAAAAAACAAGACAGGATAAAATAAGAAATGAATTCCTTTGGAGAGAAATGAATGTCACCACATCTGTTTTTAAGAGGATTAAAAATCAAACTTTTGAAATGGTATGGTCATGTACAAAGAATAGAAAATGAAAGATGGCCAAAAAATATATACAAATGGTCACCCCTGAAGAAATAAACATGGCAGACCAAAATGGAAATGTTGGAAAAGCCAAAGAAGTAGAAGAATTTTAATGTCACACAGACAAAACCAGGAATGGATAGGGTTTAGGAGCATTAAAGAATGCTATATAGATATGTCGGAAAGAACAAAAGTCTGACACATAATGTATAGAGGAGGAGTGAGTACAGTCAGAATTATACTCACTGATCAACATGTAAAATTGTCGATTAGTGAGGTATTTGAGAATAAGACTGGCCAAATTGTTGAATTTGATTAATTTATATATTAATCCATTTATCCAAGCCATGTCAAAAACCTTCTCAATATCAAGAAATCTGCCATTGTACTTCTCTTGAATTTGAAGCCCATGACTCCTTGGTCAATCAGTCTATCAAGCTGCAGCAGAGTGCTATGTAATTTTCGAAAGCAAAAGGTTCCTCTCTGAGACTTAAGATTTTAGACCAGCCAAAATTAATTTCTCCAGTATTTTGCTCAACACTGGTAGAAGACTGATTGGTTGCAGATTGTCTGGGTTGGATGGGTGTTTGCCTGGTTTAGGAATAGAGCGTATAATTTGTCTCTTCAAATATGATGTATCCATCATTGAGATGTATGAAATGAATAATAAGAACATTGAAAGTAGCCGTACTGGCTTTATAATGTAATGTAAAATTCCCAAATAAATGTCTTCTTAATAAAGAAGCCGCCATTTGCAAGATAGAAACAAAGATTTCATAACATTTGGTGCATGGGAATTGACAGCGTATATAAGAGAAAAAATTGCATTTAGATTGGAACTTGCCCACATAGCTCAGTTGGTAGAACATTGGCCTAGAAAGCCAAGGGTCCCAGTCTGAGCATATCATTTTTCTCTTCAAATATGATAATGATAACTATTGCTTTTTTCCCCCACACATCAGGGAAGTAGTGGAAATTAAAGTAAAGCTTCACTGTTTGAAAAAGCAGGATAAGGAGGTGTTTGATCGCCAAATTATGTAAAATTTAAATAAAATTCTTTCCACCTCACCTCATTCCTGTTTTCTAATTAGACCATTTCATAACTTTGGTGGTTACATCTGACATTCTGTCGTCCAAGAGCACTACTGTGTTTCACAGAACACTGGTCATGTAACTATTGAAGGTGTAACCACTAAGGTTATCGAAACTGGTCTAATTATAAGACAGGATATGAGATGAGGTGGAAAAAATTTTATTTTAAATTTTAAATTAAACCTTTTTTTGTTTCCATCTGTGATCCAAGGCTTGATCCTTGAGACAGTGAGCAATATATAAGATACACCTTGAAGTGGGTTGCTAGCCCATTTTCATGGCGGGTTTATTATTTGAGATTTCCTTCTTAGGCGATTGTCTTCACCCAGCTCCATAGCTCAGCCGGCCCCATTTTATTTCGGAGTTGTCTCTCCTAGATGGGTTGGTCTTGCAGGACTAACGAACCCCATCTGTCCATTTGTCAATCTACAAGGCAATAGATGTAAAGTTGCCTCTTCCATCAGGTTCACCGTACCGAAGGACTCCTTCTCCACTGTATCTGCCGTTGAGGTCTTCACTGTAACCCTGGCAAGGGGCCCTCACAAAGTACTATCGGCTGGGCAAGCTGAACTAAGGTTTTTTACAAGGTGTTACTCCTCCCCCTCACCCTTTTTTCAACCTGGCTTGGGACAGGCTATGGGGGTTAAAAAAAAAACTAAAGAAGATAGACCAATGGATAGGAGAAGAACAAGAGGAAGAACAGCCAAGAGATGGATAGACAGTGAATACACATCCAATACGTCTTCCTCCGAGGAGTGATTTTGGAAATAAACAGGATGAAAATCCTACAAATTATGATTAAGAAGAAATTTAACTTCATATTTCATATAATAGTTCAAAGACCAAATTATGCATTCAGCCAGGGCCAGGATAGTTGGATGAGAGATTTCAGTTCATAAAACTGTACATCAAGAAGGGTGAATGGGAAAGGAGCTTCAAGAAAAGTATTTACTAATTGGTGTACCTCAGCTTCTTAGGCTGGTGTAGTGAGTTCTGCAAGATGCTGAGTAATGAGTTAGGCTTCTCTTGGAAATGATATGCCCAAGTCTCATCAGCTTAAACAGGTGTAGGTGAGAGAGGAAATAGAGCTCTATTCTTTTGTTTATGTTTTAAAATATTCAATGGTTTGGATTTACTATCTGTAAAATGCTGAAGGGAAGTATTCCAATAAATTTCTTTCATTGTCATTTTCGATGTCTACTAGATAAGATTGGTGAGATCTGTATTTTTTTTAATCTTTTCTTGGGAAGAATCTCAATAGCTTTATTCCTTCAAATTCACTAAAAATAATTCAGAATGAATGGTTTAGGATGTCTAAATATATATGTTTATTTTAATGACTATTTAACTCATGCCCCAAATGGGACTCAATGGCCAATCACATTTCAATGATTTTTGATTTCAACCAATCACAGTCGTGTTTCACAAAATATTTATCAGTGTTATAATTACATATTAAAGAAGGCTCCTCCTTTTTAATATTCTGAACAGGTCTGACCATTATTTTGCAGTGACTGAGCCTGTGAGAAATACGGCTACCAGATTGTATATATAGTGCATGAATGTCAACACATGCCGCATGCGGGAGTTAATATAAAAACATTTGTAGCAATTGATTATACCACCAAAAAAAAAAAAAGAAACCTCTGTTTGCACTTTCTTAAATGTATTTTTTCCCAGGTAATAATCCAGAAAATATAATTGTCATATTTACATGATACGACATCAGAAATGAATTAATATACAGTTTGATGTGTTTCATTTTTTCTCCACTAGAGAGCATTCTTACAATATTGCGTTCCTTTGACAATAAATAGTATGATCTGGTTGCAGTGATAAACAAAAGAAGCAGATGAAGCGTACCTATCACTTCTCATTGTTTTCAAACATCGCCGTTTACATTAAATATACAAATATTTCAAAATAACTATAGTTAAATAATGATTTGTGAGTAAACAGCTTAATTTTATTCGTTAAGTAGTCCTAACAAATGCCACTCTTGATTTCCAAATTCTCTAGATAAATTGGAAATTACTCGTGGCATTACTTATGTTAAATTTACCCTTCATTAACATTCTTTTAATTATATAAGTTAATTAGAATCAATACTAGTAAAATTCATATCAAATTCCGTTGAGGTGAAGTCATATGATGAAAGTTAAAAAATTAAATTGTACCTGTTGGTAGGTGCCATCTTCCTCAACTTTGCTAAAATATTGTATATAAAATTAACTGGAGCGATTTCGGAAGTTATCTTCCATCTTCTGCAGGTTGAGCTTCTGCTACTTGTTGTTGTGTACAGTGATGTATACTCCAACTGTTTGTAGCAGCAACAAGCTCAACCTGCAGAAGATAGAAGATAACTTCCGAAAGCGCTCCGGTTAATTTTATATACAATATTTTAACAAAGTTGAGGACGACGGCACCTACCAACAGGTACAATTTAATTTTTAACTTTCATCAATTAGAATCAGAGATATTTATTTATTTTATTTTACCTAATGGAGTTAAGACTGTAAGGTCATCTCTACCACTTCACCAAGGTTAAAGTATACATATAACAACAATTATTATGAATTATTTACATGTTGATTAATAGTACATAATAGGCATAGACTACACAAATAGAGTTGACAATGAAAAAAAAATAATAACCTATAATTTGATTAAGTAATTGACTTGGCAAAGAAAGTAAAATATTAAAGAATAATAAAAGTATATATGAAACATGTTTATTTTATAGGTTAATATTTTGTGATTGTGAGTTGCTTTTTACTCTGTTCATAAGCAGCACCCCTTAAAATATAAAAACTGCGCTGTCTATCATGAATAGTGAAGGCTTTTTGATCTTAAAGTCATTTCATATAAAAATCTACATTACAAAATTCACGGTTTTACTTCCCTTTCGAAGGATTTTATACGTCCTTAAAAATGTATCAACCCTGGCCAAGCTTGAATTGTCGACAATTTGGAACCAGTGGGACCATGGTAACTACTAGTCCGCTGGGACAGATACCAACAAATAGACAAATGATGCTCAGCAGGTCATGAAATCATTGAAGGGCGGAAAGAATTGGCAAAAAATAGGGATAAATAGAAGAGAATCATAAGTAAGGTGAATACTTCTCGATCTGTAATGCCAGTGAAGAAGATACAGTCTATATACTAGAGGCAATGTTTAATATCAGGTAGTCTATAAAATAACTAGATACTCTACAGAATGACAAAAACAAGTAAATAAAATTCATTATAAACCCTTTAAAGTTATTATGTAAAGTAAAGTAAAGTGATCCCACAACAGGCCCGGAGGCCCTTGGGGTAGTAGGAGGTTAAGGCTCCCACTTTTTCTAGACAATCGGCACTTTATGTCAGCCCTACGTGACGGCCGTCTTTACCCCCAGAACAAGCGTCTGGTACTCATTTCCGTTAGAGGCTGAGTCTACCCCAGGGCCATAGTGCCGCCAGAGGGTTTGGGTCAGTTTAAAAATCCTGACCCCAACGGGACTTGAACCCTCGACCCTACGGCTTGTAGCTCAGTGCCTTAACCATTACACTACGGCGTGCCCCTAAAGTAAAGTGATCCCACAACAGACCCGGAGGCCCTTGGGGTAGTAGGAGGTTAAGGCTCCCACTTTTTCTAGACAATCGGCACTTTATGTCAGCCAGGTTGTCAGCCCTGCGTGACGGCCGCATTTACCCCCAGAACAAGCGTCTGGTACTCATTTCCGTTAGAGGCTGAGTCGACCCCAGGGCCATAGTGAAGTTATTATGTAAAGGATTAAAATAATAAAATACGTACCTGAGATCTCAGTTGTCCTCAAAAAAGTAAAATTTTCATAAAAGGCCTTTCAGAAAATGTTTCATCAGTAGTTAAAAATTATATAAGTATTGTACTTATATTTCATCACTTCTATACAACTGTAAGGCCTGATGGCCTCCGGATTTTCAAAAAGTGCCTAATCCAACTCCTGGAACAATTTTCTTGGATTTTTTCGAAACTGAATTCAGTAATATTTTTAATTGATTAATATGTTAAATATAATTATTTGATCTTGTATTTATTAAAGATGGAATAATAGCTGTTTGTACTACTATTTAGGATAATGTATAGCAATAAATTAAGAAAATTAAGGTCAATTTCATTAACCAGGGGATTGGACCATTGGGAGTGACGATTCACTTGAAGTGAATATTTGAAAATCCATCTAGCAGACACAATTTTAGATTTTTTGCAACAAAACTCGGTAGGCCTACATCCCATTGAAATAAAAAGCAAAAGGTATTCTCCAAAAACCAACGAAATTCCTCTTGAAAGCCATTATTTAAAAATCATACTAGCGGCCGTCACATTTTGTTTTTTCTTGCAATCCGACTGGTTAGGCCTACATAGAATTTAATTAACAACACAAATATAATTTCCATAAACTAGCAAAACGGGACCACCAATTCAACTTGTTGAGGAATTTGCTTTGCTTTCACAGTTCCTGAGTGACGGGCTTTTATTGAACACAAGATTATGAGAATAATGCAGTGAAATTAACCATACTTACGCTAACATAATTTCAAGAAAAATACTATACAATAAAACTTGTTTAATCCAGAATGTGAATAATGCGGAAATCTGTCCAATGTGAACAATTTTTTTGGTCCTGGAAAAATAATAGTAATTTTACGTGTACTTATTTTGCATAAAATGGAATCTATCCAACGCAAAAACGGAAGGATATTTCTACACAATTCATGAAAAAAAATGTTTATAAGGTGGAAAGATAGCGAGGGAAATAAATTAGTTTCCACTTTATTAAATCCACGTTAGGCAAATTAACAATAAGCGATGATTCCTGCCGCCGGGAGAAGTAGAGTTTTTTACCTGTATCTGGAATTTTTCTTTCGGCCTGACTGCACGCCCGTTCTGCGAAATATTACTCTACCAAGTAATCTGCACAGGCGGAAAAATATGTTAACTAACATGCTGTCTTTCTCTTTCTCTTCCTTACTAAGTTTCCACTTCCTGTCCTCTGTATATGTTCCTTGTCTGGCAGGTAGAGAGCTCACAAATACTATGGATTTTAATGGTCCGTCCTTCTACGCGGTCATTGGCAAAATTATTAATTTGACAACCCTGTTACTATTGGGGATACATGTAGGAATGGGCTGTCCCTTCTCATTACATGTTGCCACTTGTGATTTATTGTGACTATTGTGAGGCTAGTAACGGAAGAAGGACAAATACTGTGATTTTAAATGATCTGACCGCTTGAGCGTTCCGTGCTTAAATGACTAATTTGACAACCATGTTAAGATCTTTCACACGTGTTTAGGGATTCTCCGCCCGCACTTAGAGTTGAACCATTTGAGAAAGTGATTGGATGTACGGTCTTCTCCTATATCCCTTCCACAGATTCAGTAGTCCGGCGACACTAGCGCTTAAACTCTTCCCATCTGCCCGTGCGAAGTTAGCTTGGTTGTGTAATACAGGTTCGTTTAACAAATATTTGGCGTATCTTACAAATAACCTGTGCACTGTAAAATCTTAAATTACTTTAAGATCTGAGACCGATTGGTTACATATCTTTTACAGGTAGCGTTCTGAATTTACGGAATGAAGATGGCTAAATCATATGTATCATTGCCATTAAACGAAAAAGTGAAATGATTGAAGATAAAGAAAAATAAACTCTCAGTAGGTGAAATAATGACTAAATTTAAATGTGGAAAAAGCCAAGTTTATGAGATTTTAAAACACAAAAAAAAAAATGAATGAATGCACGCAAGAGAAAATAATCGAGATGTGGGAGTATTTTACAAGTGCACGATCAAAAAATCTCCAAATTTCCGGTACGATGCTCCAAAGTCAAGCTCTAGCTGTTGCTATATCCCTAGGGAATAGTGATTTCAAGGCATCTTCAGGTTGGTTGTGGACAGTTTTAAAAGACGACACAATGTAGTGTGGAATGAGATTTGCGAGGAATCAAAGGATGTAGATGAAAGTATAGTTACAGAGTGGAAACCGAAAACTGCATATTTTAATTTCAGGATACGCGCCTAAGAGACATTTTTAACGCTAACGAAACGGGACTGTTTTTTTTCGCGCAATTACCGTCGAAGTCGCTTGTACATACTATACTTCACTTTCCAACGGCAACGGAACTACAATTAGTCCAAAGAACATACTAAGGCATAGTATGTAAAGTGCGGAATGTTGTCTAATGTGGAAAAGAAAATTGGTCCCATGCGATTCCGCTTTGAACAAGTTTTATTGTATCTACTGCTTAATTTATTTCGAGGCTGACAATGACAGCCCTAGTTAAAAATATTTTTTACTGTTTAGAATTAACGTTCATCTGTAATAAATGGATTAATATTGTTAGGAGGATCTATAGCAATACAAAAGCTAAAGTAAAAATACAGAATAATTTAACAGAGGAATTCACAGTGAATAAAGGCCTTAAGCAGGGATGCAGTTTGTCACCAATTCTTTTTAACATTTATTTAGACCAGGCTCTTAACTTATGGTATAAACATGTTCTGAAATGGGTATTCCTATAGGAGGAAAAGTATTGCATTCATTGTTGTTTGCAGATGATCAAATAATTTTTGCAGGGGATGAAGATGATATGAAATATATGATAAATAAACTAATGGAAGAATATAAAAAATGGGGACTGAATATAAATTTACAGAAAACAGAATATATGTGTTAGGGAAAGGATGTGGATGACCTCATACTTGAAACAAAGAAAATAAAAAAATGTGATTTTTTTAAATATCTTGGGTCAATAATTACAAGTTTAGGTACCTGTGAGAGAGATGTACAGACTAAAATTGCAATGGCAAAAAATGCAACTAAGACATTACCGGGGATAATTTGGAACAAAAATATTATAAAGGAAACTAAAATGAAAATGTATAAGAGCATAATACAGAATATTTTGTCATATGGAAGTGAAACTTGGTCTTTGACGGAATTACAAAAGAATAAAATTAGAACAGTTGAATTTGATTATTTTAGAAGAAGCCTCCAAAAAACAAGACAGGATAAAATAAGAAATTAATTCCTTTGGAGAGAAACGAATGTCACCACACCTGTTGTTAAGAGGATTGAAAATCAAACGCTTAATGGCATGGTCATGTACAAAGAATGGAAAATGAAATATGACCAACAAAATATATACCAATGGTTACCCCCTGAAGAAATAAACGTGGCAGACCAAGATGGAAATGGAAAAGCTACGTCAGAACCATAATGGATGATAGGAATTTGGAAGAGGGAGATTTAAATGATAGAGATAAATGGAAACTGAAGACGGCAAACCTATAAGTGGGGGAAAGCCGAAGAAGAAGAAGAATTAGCGTTCTTAACCTGGTTCTGCTGAATATCCCTAAATGCTGTCCAAAAAGTTGCTATTTTTAATTGAAATAACCCTAATTTGAATTAAATTTATAATCTTTATTTTTTGCTCAAAACACAACCGTTGTTTTTTGGGACACGACGTAGCGTAGTTATACGCTTACAAGCCGGAAGATCACATGTTCAAGTAGCGTGGAGTCAGGATTTTTAAAACTGGTCTAACGTTCTGGCAGCAACATGGTCCTGGAGTCGACTCAGTTTTCTAACAGAAATGAGTACCAGATGCATGTTCTGGGAATAAAGGAGACCGTCACACAGGGCTAAAATAACCTGACTGACATATCGTGCTGATTGACTAGAAAGTTTGGAGCCTTAACTCCTACTGCCCCAAGGGCAATGGTACGACTTTATTTTTTACCATTGTATTTATTATTATTATTATTATTATTATTATTATTATTATTATTATTGTTGTTGTTATTATATTGAGGTTTGGACAATCAATAAGTACTACAAGAATCTATTCTACAGACTAATAGCTCTAGAAATGGGGATTATTTACGCCAGAAGGGCCAGAAAGTTAAAATTTAGAACATGTCACAAATAAGGGAGGAAATAGAAACATAGTGAACGCAGAAAGAAAGCACAACTGAAAGAATTGAGGAGAAGGAATTAAAATGGTTAGGACATATTTTAAGAATGGAAGATGATGCGATGGCCGAAACTACTAAACCAATGGCAACCGACCAGAAAGAAGAAAAGAGGGAGACCAAAGTTAACATGGAAGATGCCCAAGATCGTAGGCTTTGGAGGTTTGGCACGGGAAGACGGCGGCAGCTGTAAAAACCCGAAGATAGATAGAGACCATTATTGTTTGTTATTATTATTATTATTATTATTATTATTATTATTATTATTAAATTAGAGAAGAAGTTGAATGCCTATCATTAAAAAGGCAGACGCGCAGTGGTATAGCCAGACTAATTATTTTTGGTGGGTCCAGATATTAGGCCTGGGCCTACAGGATTTAGAAAGTACGTATCCCATCTCCTCACAACGCCATTGCATCAGCTCTCATTTTCGGAAGTCTTATTTAATAACGTGCAAAATCGTGATAAATAATAATGCAAGCCGTATCATATGTGTTTAATAAGGTGTACAGAAGCCGTCAAGATTTTCTAGCAATGAATACGTCGATTACTGATGATGGGTCTTTCAACAAATCTCAACATTTCTCCCTCTCGATGGATAAATCACAAAGCCTTATGCTTAACAAGGTTATCCTAATCTGAGTTTTTATTCGTCATAATAAGTAGTAAATATCATAAAATCTAAATATATGGTCACACATAGAAATACATAATATAGGCCTAATGGAAATGGATACTAGTAAAATTCATGGTGATTTTCCATTGAGGTATTAGTTCACAGTAATATAATGTACGGTTAAAAACTATAATATAGTTACCTAGTAGGTCCGTCTCCTCACCTGATTTTTTTAAAACTCTGTAGGCTTTTCCGGACTAGTGCTTCAACAAGGGTCAACAAGAACGGACCTAATGCATTCTGCTGATGATGGGACTAGTCCCGAAAGGCCTACAAGTTTTAAAAGAACTTAAGTTGAGGAGACGGACCTACAAGGTAACTATATTATAGCTTTTAACCGTACATTATATTACTGGAAATGGACGGCTAATGACAGATGAGGGAAGTTTTGAAGTGGTTGAATTCAAATACCTAGGAACAATAATCACAAATAGGAATGAGATGCACAAAGAAATTAAACATAGGCTCAATTCTGGAAATGCGTGTTATTATGCAATACAGTGACTCTCGACGTCCTAACTCCTTTCAAAAAACGTTAAACTGAAAATATATAAAACTATTATTCTACCAATTATATAATAATAATAATAATAATAATAATAATAATAATAATAATAATAGCTTTATTCTACCTGGCAGAGTTAAGGCCTCAAGGCCTTTTCTACCACTCAACCAGGTTTAAAAAAATAAAAAAAAAAGTCTTAAATCTAAATTACAATAGGCCTATATATATATATATATATATAAACAATTACAAGTTATGAATACAATACAATTAATATTTATAATGTAATTTGATTTACTCTAAATTAAACGAATTAAATAAATATGTACAGGATATATAAAAAAGAGGAAAAGATTAATAACATAGTATAAAGTTAAATATATAGAGAACAATTAATTATTAGACAACAGGTAACTGTATAAGCGTGACTTAAAGGTGCCAAGTGTGCGGCAACCCCTGATATCTTGAGGAAGGAGATTCCAGGAGCGGGCAGAGGCTACTGTGAAGGAAGTAGAATAGGAGGAAGTGCTATGAAGAGGAATTGTTAGCAGACTGCTATCTTGTGACCTAGTGTCAATATTGTGGTAAGAGGATAACTTCTCAAATCTGGACGCCAGGTAAGTAGGAATGTAGGAATTCAGAAGCTTGAAAGTAGTGAAAGAGAGTGCAAAACATGTACTCTTACTTTAAGGGAGGAAAGGAGATTACAAGTATTTGAGAATAAAGTTCTTAGGAACATTTTTGGACCAAAGAGAGATGAACAGACAGGTGAATGGAGAAGATTAGATAACAGTGAACTAAATGGCCTTTGTAGGAAGCCAGATATAATAAGAATAGTTAAGTCTCGTAGACTGCGATGGGCAGGACATATGGCACAAATGGGGAATGAAAGACGTGCATGGAAGCTTATTGCAGGAAAACTAGAGAGAAAACGCCCAGTTGGTAGACCAAGAATGAGGTGGGAGAATAACATTAACTATGATTTGAGGGAAGTATATTATACCGGGAATGATTGGAAAACAGCTCAGGATATGGATGTGTGGAGAGCTTAAGTCCGCGCGGCCATTGAGTTAGTTAATACAGAATAAGTTCTTTCTATGCATGCAGTTATGATAGGCCAGATCAGATAATTTGTAAAAATTGGAATGTATCCTGGAAACTAAAACGGATGCTAAATTCCTTGGATGGGCCTGGTCTCACCTGCTGGCTACGCCACTGTTTACGCAACAAAAACTCAGTTACATCCAATCTATGCGTACAACGATCTGCAAGAACTATAAATAAGAATTGTAATAAAAACGTATTCCTTCTCTCAAAATACAGCTGTAATCTTCCTTGACCCCACACTAGTAAGCAGAAAGACTGATTAAAATAAGACAATTGGAAGATTGAAGTCTGTGGGGAAGAGTAAGTTATTTATCGAGACGCATGTTTTCTTCAGCATTAATACATTCCTTCTTGTGTTCATAGGATTAAAACAATGTTTTTCTAAATATCCAATTAGGCTGCAAAAATGTCGCAAATTCCAATATTGATTTTTTTTATTCCCTATGACGTTTCATAAAAAACCTAGATTTGGAAAACTTTCCCTAAATTGGCAACGCTGCATAGAATGAATGACGTGTTCAAGTAATCTCGATTGTTTTATGCTGAGAAAGCTGAAAAAAAATATAGCAGGGGTTACAAACTTTAAATCTTATAATTTTGTGATTAACCAATATTCTTGTTTTAATATATAAATAGATATTAGATATATCTCTTACTGGTAAGTGTTACTTATTTACGAACTACATTTATGTGGAACAATAAACAACCAGAATTAAAGTTTATTTCTAAATGCAAATATAAAGAAGTTTAACGCGTAGTTGGGTAACACTGAATTTGCACACGGGCCGCCGGCAGGTGTCACATGAGCTTGCCTGATGAACTTCCCTGAATTATATGTAATGCAACGTTTTCCTGTACGGTTATTCAGTTGCGTCACCTTTGTATGAGAGTGCAGAAGTGAACTCATATAACGCATTGAGCAACTGTAAGTTCTTTATTTATAAATTACATATAATATTGTAAAACATTTCGCACCTGTATGTTCGATATTAAATTTCACATATTGTAGGCCAAGGAAAATTGATCTTATATTAACAACTGAGCAATTACTAATGACAATGAATTTACGTACTGCGTAGTAAGTTCTACATTAGTTTTTATACCGATAATTATGTTTATTATAAATAAATATTGCTTTTTCCCCGAATATTAACATTTACGTGAAGGCTTAATTGATTTAAAAGTTTTTATTTTATTTATAGACGCCTTTGATACCCAAGGTCGTACAGTGTATTTTTATATTTTTATTTAATTTTAATGGCACAATTCAATTTTGATTATTAATTAGGGCATGAATTGTTGTGCTAAATATTCGAAAATAAATATTTTCAATACGTTAAAACGCAAAAATATTTTTAACCTTTTTTTTTTACAGAATCTAAACATTGTACCACAATACTAAGATTATGAAAGTTTTTTAATTATCGATAATTATGATTTTTGTTTCTGAAGAGTTCTATTCTCGTTGAATTCTTCAGTTTGACTTCACACTGTTCACATTAGGAAACAAGTTTCTAATAATGATCACGTGATGAAATACTTGGCAGACTTCCAAGTTCTCGAAAACAAAACCCACTAAACTGAAAACCTAAGATATAGCGTTGAAAACACACAAAAAATGTGTAGTTAATAAATATTTATCGGCCTCTTTAGTCTAGGGGTTAAGTTCCTTGCTCTAGTCCCCAGAGTCTCGGGTTCATACCCCATCTGGGTCGATGTATTTTTAAGATGGAAAAATCTAAGGACAAGTTCTTCGGAAGAGACTTCAAGCCGTGGGTCCCGAATCTGAACGTTTTCGGGCTCGTAAAATAAATTCAGCCTAAATTAGAACCTCAGTAAAATTTAATTGGCCTTTCCCATACAAGAAATATCTTAATTGCCTAGTAAGCTTCTCTTTAAGGCTGTAAGCTAGCCATTTTTAACTTTCTGGAATTTGTAGGGAAATATGCATAATTTATTTAGTTTTGTTAACCTTTTGTATGCCATGCCTGGCATGTGCCGGTGAAAGTGTGTGTACAGCAGTATGCCACGCCCGCAAGCTCCAGTTTTCAATCTTATTATTTTAAATATTTTTTTCCCGAAGTTTTTACTTCAATAAACCAAAATATTTCTCGTTCTGTGTTTGTACATCCTTTCTTAGCAATTCTTTGCATGCACATCCCTTACAGAATAACGGTACAGTCTGGTTGTAAATGGGTTTTCTAAAGGAGGGTGTACATTCATGTTTCAAGGCTTTTTTTTTTTTTTGCTATGGAATAATGCAATTTCAGGATTTTCTCTTATTTATTTTATTTTTAGTTATGAAGAGATACCTGGCTAAGGGGTAGGTCATGCTGTGAAACACAGTGATTCATGTCATGAAGTTGATGAAAATACAATACGCGAGTTTATTGTGTCAGTTTTATCAGAAGATGAGAGTGACAGTAACAGTTCATCAAATAGTTATTCATTGACGAATGTGATAGTAGTCCTGTTTCTAAGAGAATATTATTACAATCTAAGCCTGTAAATAGTAAAGCAAGTGATGTACACCTAAATGAACAGGGTGTGAGTGACAGTGGTGGGCGTGTCGTGCCAGATGAAACATGTGGCATAAAACAGCTGTTTGACTGGAATTGATTCGAAACCAGGACCATAAAAATGTTCAACAATATTTAATATTATAAGTGTTTAGTGATAATGCCATCAAAATTATTCATAGGATAAATGTTTAATGATAGTGATAACAAATTTCAATAAAGACACCGTGCTGAATTCGAACCTGGAATCTTTACAAGTGGAAGCAACATCGCCTAACCTTCAAATAAATGTATAATAGTGAGTTTAGCATGGCATGTAGACAGTTAATTATACTTTATACAGGTTTATATTATATTATATAGTATGGCGTAGTACTTTAAATTTAAAAGACCTGGCACCCACAGCCCAGCTGGCAAAAGGGAAACTCGGCGGTCAAAAGGTTAATTAACTCCTCTTGCCCCATACTGAGCTGTGTGGGTATAGACAAAACATTACATTATTTTGGAAAAATCAATAAAGCAATGGAAAAAGTTGAAGAAAAATGAAAAATGTGTTTAAAAATAAAATAATTGGTAATATGTAGGCCTATTTACACAAAAATCTAAATTATGTGTTTTTATAAATGAATTTGATGCATCTGCCCTGAAGTCTGGTCCAGAACAATGAACTCATTTTGGGTCGCCCATCTCTATGGAATAAAAATATTTATCTTTGTGAATTTAATGAAATGTATCCTGGTAATGAATCCTGACCCAGAATTTACTTTAACAATTGAGTAAAACCATGAAGAAATGTAGGTTGATTGGCTTTTGGGGTTGGGGTGTATAAGACTCAAAATTTACTTACGTGACTTATGCCATTTTTAATGCAATTAATATTATTATGAAGCAATGTTAATGTGATTAATCCGCGAGTAATTACCATTGTGAAAGTATGTTAACGTGATATGAAATGTACGAGCAGAAAAATGTTTTACGTTGTAATCGTCAACCATGTTGAATTTAAATAGAATAACAGTGATGAAGAGGTAATTTTTTTTTAAATATTAAATCACATTTAAAATGCAAGGAACCTAAGAGCTAACCTAACCTAATTCAATTACTCTAACCTAGGTAAATCCCATGGAATGCCCTTTTTGTTATTTTACGCAGTTAAAATAAGTAAAAGTTAAGTTCGAACATAATTTGTTGAAACCACAGATAGCTGTGGCAGTGGGTTTCGCTGGTTACTGGTATCGGTATCTATGGTTGGTAGTATAGGTATTGGTGATTGATAGTATGGGTATCGGTGCTTATACGTGTGGTAATCGGTGGTTCTCTTGTAACCACAGTGGTTATGACAGGATATAGTCATACTTTCGTTTTAATATTTAAATATAACATTTTATTAATTTAATAATAATAATAATAATAGCTTTATTTTACCTGGCAGAGTTAAGGCCTTAAGGCCTTGTCTACCACTCAACCAGGTTAGTAGTGTGAAAGTGGATAAATAAATTTTGAGTCTAGTAAAGCGGCATCGCTTTTTGGATATAAATCCAGGATCTCCCAAATTCAAGTCTCAAATGCACCATTTGAGCGAACTTCCTTGGTAACATGAAATTATAACATGTAAGTGATAAGGGAGATTTGTTGGTGAATCACCATTCTACAATAGGCCTATAATCAATAATATTGAGTTTTACATCACATTTACACATATATTACTCGTTCAAGGAGTAAGCACGTTGTTGACGGAGGGCGCTGCAGTCGTGTTTATGCAGGAATAGAACACATGTCACAGCCAACAATGATGTGCAGAGGGGAATGGGACGCTGACAGTGCAGGTCTAGTAGAAAGTTTGTTACACATTGTAATATAAAGTAGTAGTAGGACTTTATTAGACAAAAAGTAAGATATTTACAATATTATTTACAAATATGAGTCGCAAGGGCAGTAAGCCGTACGTGCTGTTGACAGTCCATTACAATAAAGCAATAATTGCTACTAGTGTGAAGAAAAATAAACAACAAAAAAAAAGTAATAACATTACAATTACATAAAGAAAACGCAATAACATTACAATTAAATAATAACACAATAGCATTATACACTAAAAAAACAATAACTTTACAATTACATAAAGAAAATACAATAATATTACAATTAAATAATAACACAATAGCATTATACATTAATTAATTTATATATAATTATTAAGAATTAATGTTATTGCATTTTGATAACATATATTTATTCATGAATGAGTGTGTGTTCTTATTTTTTCTTTTCTGCGTTTTGTCCAGAAATTTACCCAATTTTATCCAATTTTCTGGATTTACCAATAACTCGTAGCATGCCATCATCTTTCCCGATTTGAATTTAGAAATCTTTCCGGTAATAAGTGACGTCTCCAATATTCTAAATCATTACATTGTCCTAATATATGTATCTCATCTTCAAATTTCCCGCACATTGGACATATTCGCATATACATTGTAATATGTAAATTAACTTCGTGTCTTGTGAATTAATCACTTTTCTTGGAGACTTTTAGGCATCTCCATACTTATACAATACAAATGTAGCTCTATAATACAAATTTTTGTATCGACATGAAATCACTGTTCAAGAGCAAACGATGTGGTTACAAGTGATATTAAAAGGCAACTGTGATTCTTTGCCCACTGTACACTGTCTTATATTATGTCACGTGTAATAACAAGCAGGGCTTCGTGATGCGTCTGCCTGCTGAGATATTTTGAATGACTAATAGCTCATAAATTAAAATGTTAACCATATAGGGCCTAGTATATTATATACAAGAACTGTGATACTTATCGGTCAAGAATGCAATTTGGGAAAAGAGGTCCTAAGAGGTGAGCTTTTCCAAATATTTGAGATCTGATAGAGTGTGCTATTAGTGATTTTTTTAAGTACTTAAAAAAAAGGAATAATAAATCAAAATTGTATTTCTAAATTTTGCAGTAGATTTATTAATTCAAGCAGCACGTGGCTTGGTTACTAGGTTACTTGTTTATATATCAGAATTTAATATTTGAATATTTAATTAGTTTCCATCATTTCCAACTTGTACAGTCCTATAAGACCACTCCAATTGGTACTGTAAACATTTCAGATCTTTGAAGTTTTGTTGCCATGGCAATTAAAAATTAATTGTAAATTTAACTTATTTTATTTATTCAGCATTTTAAATGTATACAACATCTTCGTGTGCCCAATATTAATTCGTCATTCTATTCCTCCATTCATCTCTGTCGTTCCAGTCACCATCCTGCAGTCCCCTGTCATTCATCAAATTCATAATTCTCCCTCTATTCATGTCTTCTTAGGTCTCCCTCTTCATTTCTTCCCGTTTGGAATCTACTACAAACTCCTAACTGGCAATGTAATCTTCATTCATTCTCGTTGACGTGTCCAAAGCATTGCAATTGTTTATTTCCCACAAATTGCATATTGTTTCATTAAAGTTCAATTTTTTCTCGTATAATACTGTTTTTGATCCTGTCTAATTTAAAGCATCGTGCAGATCTTCTTAAAAAATCAATTTGTTGATAGCAATTTTGACTTTAATTTGGCATAGTCCATGTTTCTCCATATGTCATTAACCTTCGTACTATTGATTTATAAATATGGATTTTAGTTTCTTTGAATAAATTTAACTTACACTATCAAATATGTGTTAAAAATGATTAACTTATATTTGAATTACTTGAGAGTTGGAAGCAGCATCCAACTTATATTTCAAGTATTGCAATAATATCTTATTATCTAGTACATGTTATTAGATTACATTGACCGATTCACCGATAGAATCTCCCTATTACTGAGTAACATAAAATGTTTACCTTGTTTGTGCAATTGTACGTATCAAATTCATGTACTAAAATAGTACATTTAATGATAAATAGGAAATAAGTGTGTTCTAAATGCCACCCGTTGCTCTTTTCATGTTTTGAGTTAACAAATATTTCATGTTGCCAATTGTATTTTACGGGAAGGTACTCTGGTTTGTCTCGAGAATATGATCCAATAGTTATAGTGCATGAGATCTAAGTATGCAGCTTAAACATATTTGGCTGCTCAACAATAGTGATTTTAATATTTAATTTTAGGAAGTTATATTTTGAGGTTATTTTAATTATATTATTATTAGTCTGATCATCTTACCTCAATATTAATGTTGATTTGTTCTTGAACATGTTTCAAAACAATTCTGTTTACCGTCAGCTTTTCCAGACTGGTTTTATTTATGTTGCACAACCTGGATTTCAATGTCAGCTCCATCCTGTGGTTGGCCAAAGGATCTCCATTGGCCAACCACAGGATGGAGCTGACATCGACATCCGGGTTTTGCAACATAATGCAACATAAATAAAACCAGTCTGGAAAAGCTGACGATAAAACTGAATTGTTTTGAAACCTGTTCAAGAACAAATCAACATTAATATTGAGGTAAGATGATCAGACTAAAAATAATATAATTAATAATGATTTTGTTATCCGATTCAAGGTACAGAATAAATGTTGACATCATCCCTGTGTCATATCTTGTAGTGAGACATACTTTTGGGCATTGAAAGCAAGAAGCAGCCATTGAGATTTATAAATGTCAATCGCATACTTAAATCTCATGCACTATAGAATGACACTTTTGTCATTTTTTGCCTCAATTTATAGTAGCTGGTTAACATTAAAATTTTAAATACTTCGAACTAAAAAAAAATAATACCGTATTCACCCGAATATAAGCCGCATTTATTTTTCAAATTTCATACGTGAAAATTAAAGGTGCAGCTTATTTGCGCAGCCTATAAATTTTCACATGTAATAGAAACTTGAAATGTAGCGCATGTTGCTAATTTTCTAATTTTGAAATGCAGCAACAATGTGACGTGCTTGTGTGCCAGCAGTCATATGGTATATGATGCAAGAGTGTACCAGTCTTTGTATTACAGTAATCATGCTCTTTTGTATGATAGGACAGATTAAAACAGTTACTATAGTATATGTACCTACTATGGTAAATTTATTGCTTAGCAATGAATGAAAACTTGTAAAGAAAAGCTTCAACAAGCTTGGGAATTCGGCGCAGTTGTAATGCTGGTTTCAAACTTGCAGTTATTCATTATGCTAGGAACACGTCTAATAGAAAAGCCAGCAAAAAGTTTAATTTGGATGAGTAGTGACATTGGAGAAGACTCCGATTTACCCACATTAAAACTGAAGAAAAAAGTGTTTAAATAGTGTATAAACAGTTTTGTAACTGGATATGTGACAGGTAAATTTCTCTGCACTCAATTTTTCTTTCTATTTTTTTTTTCTCTTTTCCCCCCTAAAATTAAGGGTGCAGCTAATATTCGGGCCAATACGGTAATAATAATAAAATTAACTATTTTTCCTTCTTCTTTCTGCTAAAAATTTTGAATGTTAAAATAGTTTATTTTTTTATCATTTTGATGTATTATAATCCAAGGGAAAATACAGTTTACATAACAGGACATTGTAAAATGGCTGTGAATATATAATTTGCTTATAAAGATGAAAGAAATTGTGTAAGAGACATTTTAATTTTAAATTTCAATGTCCATGTTTAAAATGACTGGTTTAGTATCAGGCATGGGCACCTGGTGGGGGGTGGAATAGGGTGCACTTACACCTGGTTTAGTACTAGGCATGGGCGCCTAAAGGAGGCTGCAGTTACACCTGATTTAAGTATCCAACATGTGTGCTTGGTGCACTTGCACCCTCTTTGAAAACAATTTTTTTTAATGAGCAATAATTGTACACAAGTTGTAATTGTACTGTCTTATCAAATTAAAAAGAAAGTAAAACATTGTTTTCAGATTCAACAGCCCATTCAGTTTTCTATTCGAAGTTGTTTAATAAAATTTGAAAACAAAATGTTTATTTCATTTGTGTTAACATTCTTTGTAAAGAATGTTGATCAATAAACTAAATCAGCTTCAAAACACTGAAATGGCTTGGGAGAGCTGTAAACAACTGAAATAACTTTAAGAAATAAACCTTCAAGAGTTTTATTATAATTAGAGAGTAGATTTTTAGTTGCTAAAAGTTTAGATTCAAACATACGGTAGTATATCAGTAAAGAATAAAATTATTTTTTCTTCAATCAATTGAAAATTATCTTATATGCAGTTTTATAAAACAAGTCCACTGTTGTGGTCTCGAGTTAGCGTTCTGCCTTGTCACACACAGTGGGCCAGGGTTCAATTTCTGGTTGGGGGTAGGCTCCTGGGTTAGGGTTTTACGGGGGTTTTTCCTCACCTATAAGACAAATGTCAGGAAGCTAAAGGCTCAATGGTCCCCAAAAAATCACCCGGGCCATCATCATTATCATCATATCCTTCACCGGTGTGGAAAGCAATGGGAAGCTACCACACCTACAACTCCCTAGTAAAGTTGCAAAGCATAGCATGAAAATGCTATGGGTTACAGTGAAAGACCTGTCCTCGGGCAGAATTACTATGGATGGATTGATTATAAAAAACAGTTAAAGATATTCTCATTACTTTTTGTAAGTTGTTAGAAATATTACCTTTGATATTACGCATGCTTACTTTTGTTAGTTGTAGAAATATTAGCTTGATATTACACATGCTACCTTTGAAATAGAAAAAAAATTTTTTAATGTTTTCATAAAAACCAGAAAAACTGAAAATGTATGGCTGTTAATTACAAAACAAATGTCTGAAGCATGTCTATGGTTTCATAACAATTTCTGTGAAATTTTTAGTCATTTTTATAAATTTAATGGAAACAATATAAAATCGGAAGAACCCGGGGTCATGCTTTATAACTTCGGTTGAGAAATCCACTCACTGGGAATACCAAACCTGCAATGTGCACATAAGCTCTCTATACATCCTTATCCTTGATATGAGTTCCAGTCAATATATAATTCACCTAACTCATCATGTTTAATGTTATTCCCCACTTCATTCTTGGCTCAATCACTGGCCGCTTTCCCTCTTGAGTTATCTACAAGAAGTTTCCACGTCCCTTTTTCATTCCCCATTTGTGCTACATGGAATTCTCACATCTCTTCTCTGAGCGATTTCCCTCTTGATTTTCTTGAAAGAAGTCTCCTGTATAATTCACCTCCCACCTTATTCTTGGCCCATCTACTGGCCGATTTCCCCTGCCATTGGTATTTCTACACCCCACCTTATTCTTGGGCCCATCTACTGGCCGATTTCCCTCTGGTATTTCTACACCCCACCTTATTCTTGGCCCATCTACTGACCGATTTCCCTCTGGTATTTCTACACCCCACCTTATTCTTGGCCCATCTACTGGCCGATTTCCCTCTGGTATTTCTACACCCCACCTTATTCTTGGCCCATCTACTGGCCGATTTCCCTCTGGTATTTCTACACCCCACCTTATTCTTGGCACATCTACTGGCCGATTTCCCTCTGGTATTTCTACAACACCCCACCTTATTCTTGGCCCATCTACTGGCCCGATTTCCCTCTGGTATTTCTATACACCCCACCTTATTCTTGACCCATCTAATGGCCGATTTCCCTCTGGTATTTCTACAAAGTTTCCACGCCCCTAATTCATTTCGATTTCCCTCTGGTATTTCTACAAAAGTTTCCACGCCCCTAATTCATAATTCATTGCGATTTCCCTCGGTATTTCCTACAAATTTCCACGCCCCTAATCATTTCCTTCGTGTCATATGTCCTGACCATCGGAGTCCAAGAGACTGTACATCTATCCATTCGTCTCATTTTGGCCCTATAGAGTCTATTTATTTATTATTTTATTGATAGACCTAAAAAAAATAGGCTATATTTCATAATACCGAGAACAGTGTAGGAAAAACACAATTGCATCGAATGACATTTGAAGAGGTTTCCTAGAAGTGAGCTGCAAGTATATAGCAGATTGATAGGAGGGAAGTTGGGAGAGGCTTTTGAAGGGCTCAATTCTTGTTAGTTTTGAAATGTTTATGAATGGATTGGAGAGGCTTCTATAAAATAGTGAATATGAACAAATGTGAAATCTGGTAATGGAACCCTATGGCAATATTTTAATTGCCCTTGACGGGGCCCCACCATTATCATAATATAAATTCAGGCAATTCGCTTATAAATCAGAAAATATGGGTTCATGTCCTGATGGGTCAGGAAGGTATAGCACTTCTGACGGAAATACTTCAACCTTCTGACGGTATTAAATCCTTAGGTTCGATCATCCTCTATTAAAAATGAGTAGGCCTACCCAGTCATATGTTCTAGTTCTAATCGGGTAAAAAGGGTCCAATGACCTCCTACTACTCCAAGGGCCTCAGTAATGGATCACTTATTTTCATTTGCCTTGACGGGTTTAAGAAAACACTAGTAAAATCCTCAATCAGGTTGATATCGATATTCCTTATTATTTTATACAAGGGCTGTTCAATAAATTCATTTGTCAACACATCCTTAGAATTTTGATGGTCCTTTTCAAATTAGTCTCCTTTGAATGGCATGCACTTGACTCAATGTGACTGCCAGTCTGTTTGTAAAGACAGATTCTAGAAAAAAAGCAATTGTTGTACAGGTTTTTCAAAACCGCCTCAACAGCCTTCATTACGGCTTCTAAAGAATGGAAAGAGCCGCTTTCCGCGACAGGTGTTCCTTCAGATTAGGAAATATAAAAAAAATCAAAATAGGGTCAAATCCGGACTTAGGGTGGGCGAAGGAAGCAACCTCACTTTTGGTTTTTTGCAAGATATTCAGCAACAACATTTGCGATATGGTGTAGACCAGATGTGTCCCAACCCACGGGCCACTTGTGGCTCTCGATTCCATGGCAAGCGGCCCACAATATTTGCTTGCTCTATCACATCGCACATATTTTGTAAGTTATTAGCTATGTTATATTTAAAATTTATTAGTTTACCGTAGATCCTATTTTAATACGGTAAAAAATAAATCGGATCATGTGGCCAGCAACATTTAACCAACCGTAACGACATTGGCCCCTTTACCAAAAAAGGTTTGCACACGTCTGGTAGACCTCAACAATCCAGTTTCTTGCACAGAAATGTGCCTTTTTGGCTCCTGATATGGCCTTGTAGAGTATCAAATACGTAATCTAGAAGATTGCTCAGTTATTGTTGTATGTGAGGATGCTGATTATAACAATTCTCTAAATTTAAAACCATTCCATGA